>APFE031204276.1:0-14273 GCA_000404065.3 Pinus taeda | reverse complement strand
CATAACATTCTTGGTACCTTCTTAGCTCTTTTATCAACCTTATATTTTCCATTTCAACCCTCATCACCTGAATATTTTGATCGATATTGTTCTTTATAATTTGTAGCTCATCCATTAACACATTCTTCTCCTCCTCTAAAATGTGTGCTTCTACAACCATCTTATCAGAAGCAACTGCCTCTAGTCTCTTAAATTTGTCTTATTCAAAATAAAGCATCACCTTTCCACACTATGCATCTTCCTCACGATGTTTAACAAAATGTTTTAGTTTTTAATTTTTAATATCCATTTCTTTCATTAATGTCTCTAAAGATTCATGTCTTTTCAGAGCTCCTACAAGTGTAGATTCCAAATATGTTTGTGAAGGCCATTTCGTATGACCAGG
The DNA here is from genome assembly GCA_000404065.3 of Pinus taeda. NCBI lineage: Eukaryota > Viridiplantae > Streptophyta > Pinopsida > Pinales > Pinaceae > Pinus > Pinus taeda. Next base: position 13,888 of record APFE031204276.1, on the reverse strand, counting down.
AAATGGGCTTGCTAGATCTCTCATATCCCATCCATATCATCCAAAAGAGGTCAACAAGGCCATGTTTCCATAGTCATATTCTTGAGTGGGAGGCACTTCTTCGGGATAACCACACATATGACTTACTTCTTCCTTCAACTGTTGAATTTGAATCATCAAAGTTATAACATCTCTTGTAGCATCTTCAATTACAGATGAAGTATTCCAAATAATTTTTTCTCGTTGTGCAAATTTCAAATTGTAAAGTGTCTCTACTATAGAATAATTAGAAGGGCTAACATTGGTAATGATAGTCATTTTAGATTTTCCACCAAGAGAGAAGAAATGTAAGTTTTGAATCACGATATGGTACATGTTGTAGTTCCCTATTGCCAATATTTACAAGATTCATTATTAAGATCCCAAGAGATTAGAGTGATTTGTTAACATTTGAGACCCCTTTCAAGTGCTTACCCTCAACACCTGAACTCTTTTATCTCCTTGAACCTACCAGATCAATTGGATTTAGGCATCCAAATCTATGATGAGTCACCAAATCACTCTCCACTTACTTTCAATTATAAGTACGTACACTATGTGAGTTGCTACTAGCAAGGTTCATATTTTTTGTTAGGACTTTCTTGTTGGTCGCTCACTGTAGGAGTAGTCTAAAAACACCATTCATACCTTTCACCTCAACTTATGAAATGTTTTTAACATCCACCTCTTTCTTGGCATCTTCCCTAATCTACAATTTTTTTGATCGTGGTTCTAGGAGATCTGCAACCTGCTCATTGTATCTTTTTATAAATGAACACTTGAAAATTAATTTTAATTTTTATTCTTTTCAAGTGTCTTCTTCCTTACAGATTCTTGCAATCAAATTCTTAAAAACACGGGTGTCATTCCATTATTTGCACTCAGTTTTTTTCTCTACGTCGTCAATATCACCAGACATGGTATGTGTTTCCCACTCCAAGTCTTACCATGTGGAAACATATCATTTTTGTATCCTCCCATGTATTTATCAACCATGGGAAATATATATTCTTTGAAAAGTTATCCCTGATATATATTTTCCCTAGCTACAAGGTCAAATGTAAAACAAGACAAAGAGATAAAGGAAAAAATAGATAGATGCAAACAGATGGAAAAAGAGATGCAGGGAGGGGGAGAGGGAAGGAGAGAGTAAGGGGAGAGAAAGGGGGGAGAGGTAGTGCAAGAGAGAGAGAGAGAGAGAGAGAGAGAAGGAGTAGGGGGGAGGGAGAGAGACAATTGGGGGGAGAGAGTGGATAGAGAGGGAGAGAAAAAGAGAGAGAGGGAGAGCGAGTAAAAGGGGGAGGGAGAGAGATGCCCATAGTTCACAACAAGCATATTTCCTTTATTGAATTGTTGTGAAACATAGTGTTGACTTGTTCGTGTATTCCTTTATATGTTCTCACAACTGGTGTTGACCAAATAAAGCCACTCATTCATCCTTGTCATAAAAGAATCCTTGAACTTAACTTGAAAGAGAACATAATTTTATGAGATAGATAGGCCATAGTAACATAATATACAAATCAAGATTAGAGCAAGCTTTCACATTGAACAAGGAATAATCTATGCTATAGGATAGAAGAAGGCAAGGTGATTATTATTATTACTATCCAATTTTAAGGTCATGGTGAAGCCATACACAAAATTGGTGTATGAGACCCCCTTCTTTGTGGGACAAGGGACCCATCTTTGCATGGCAATTTGACTACTATGTCTATGAAGGCATGCATACTCTACCCCCTCTCGTTTTGAAGCTGTGACCTCTTAGGCGAAGCACATGCTCTTAACAATTGAAGGTTGAGTGTAAATTCTAGTAGAGTATTCTCTATGTGAATCCCATTTGTCGCATTAGAATTTGATAGAGTTCTCATTTTTATATATTGTTGGAGTGTGGCTGCACATTCAATACGTGTTAGAGATTTTGCATGAGTTTATATGTCAAGTAGGAAAATCACAACATAACATACAATACTTAATCAAGAACACATGCTCATGAATACGACGCAATTATTTGACATAACAACTTGGACCTCATGAAAACTTTGTTTTGGTAAATGAAAGAAAAGATTTATCTTATTGATAATTTACGAAGGAGAACATCACGTTATTGTAGAGAATATAACATATTTCATCTAGTTTAGTGTTCCTATACCATAGTTTATTTAGAACATTTACGAAAAAAATAGAAAAATTCCCTTGTCTATTACTTTCATTTGTAAGTAATACAAAAGTAAAGTTCGTTACTTATAAATAAGGGTGGTTATTCATGCCCATAATAATTCACTGTGAATGCATCTGTATATAAAGATTCTTAGATATGCATTACAATAACACACAAGAAGGTTTATCTCTTTATTCCTCTCCAAAGTCCCAAATAGGTTGTAATAAGCTCCCAGTGAGTGAATGATTAATTGAGTGTTGGATTTATAACCCATCTGTTTATATGGATTTGAGATTTGGGGCCCCGTACTTGGTTGTAGATAGTTGTCTTACATATAGAGGATCTAGAGTTATGCATCAATGCCTTATTTGGTGAAAATTTATTCATAAAGATTTTTCGATTGATTTTTCATTGTATGTTATTTTATATACACGCACATAATTAATATTCATAAAAGTTTTATGATATTTTTTGTCTTAAGGCATTAAATCCCACAAATCATAGTGAGATGTGCTTGAGTGTGGCTTGAGTAATTACATTGTCAGAGAACCAATATGCATCCACAATGTATCTCAAAAGAATAAAGGTGCATTGTAGGATGCATGTAGGATCATAAGAGAGAAATCATGTCACTATACTAGGGATATAAATATAAAAGGGTATAAAAAATGTTAATGACAAAATGGATACCTACAATATCTAGTGAAGGTAGGGGTCTTTTAAATTGGGAAGGTGTATTGGGTTTGTATTGACAGGGGGTTAAATAAAGTGAATTTTAGAGGTGTTTTCAAGTATGTATTAAAATGAATGGTATTGTTTAGTATGCCATGAACACACAGGTTATGTCACCAGTTCATGAGTGAAGCCACCATTGAATCCAAGAGGGTTTCAACCAAGAATTAGGGTGAAACATAGAGGGAAAGTGCATAATTAGTGGATCACCAACCCCTAACTTCTATATCATTGCAGAAAATATGAAAAAGAACAATGAAACAACAAATTGCTGGGAACTTTGAAACCCCAAGGGATTAACTCAAACATTGACAACCAAGAGATATGGTACATAGACATTAATTTTTTTCATATATGAGTGGTTGTGAGTGGTGGATTTGAGACAATTGGTACAAATCAGGATTAACATCCCTGACCAGAATGCCAAGTCACCCATAGAACCCTGATACAAATCTCAAAGCACTAACCCTTAACCTAACAACTATCATTTCGCATGATCACAAATCTAAAACATTCAAAAGAAATATCACCATACACATGAATATAAACTCACAATAATGATAAAAAGTAGCCTATTAGGTAATATATTTAACCCAAGCCTTATCACAATTATAAAAATTAAAAGGAAATTCCATGTCAAAAGCATTCTAGTCTTATCATATTTATACATTAAGAAACTCTGTAATAAAGTATATATAAATATTCATGGATAAAAATATTATTCCATGATTTCTCAAATGAACATATGTTTAAATAATAATAATAATAATAATAGCTAATAATAATAAACATATATCTTTTCATGCTACCCATTTTCACTATAGAGTAGATTAATTATTATTTTGAGAATAATAATAGTCAACTAAATCACTAAAGGGTTACATCATCTGTACCCATAGCTTGATGCATTTCACATCACATCCAAATAATAAGAAATCTCTCAACAAGACTACCGTACCTGATCATAATAACTTTTACCATTTTACATAACTATTTTTAATAAAAGAATGGATTGAAAATGCACCCATTTAAGGCATGGCTTCTCTACTTTATGACCCCACTCTACATTTTATTCCTCCCTATGTGGAAAATATGTAAAAACTACACTTTAGACTACTCTAATCTATAGGGAACCTCCACAATACTTTAAATGTAATTGACAACCCCAACTTATTTCATTTTTAGTATGGTATCACCTTATAAGTTTTAAATAACATCTATAACTCATTTCATATAATGTAAGAAGAAACAATGCAATATAGCTAGTTTAAGGAATCACAATTTCCATATATGACCAGTGTCCTTTGTAGACATGATTTAAACAACAAGAACACATGCTGATTTCTATGTTTTTGCATCTCTAGCTACGAAATATATAGATATATCTTAGATTGGATTGTTAGGAACTAGAAACCAAATATAAACGCACACAAATAAATACGAAGAGTTTAGTGTATGCTAAAATACACTTCTATATGATTCCTTCTTAAAATTTAGTCCAATAATAATTCTATTTTACCGTAAAACCAATTTTGATTTTAAAGTCTTTTCATGACCACAATCACTTTCATACATGATAATATTAACAAGACAAAATGTTGACATCCCAAATTTTGGTATTTCATAAACACAGATAAGCATTATTCATTATTGATCATTGTGTTAGGCATTCACTATTATTTCTAGCTCTCCTATTTGAGTTCAGTTATCATGTGCATTAAGGAAAACTTCATTAGGGACTTTGAGTCACATAGTGGTTGCTTATGGTGTTAAAATTGAGTTTTCATGTATTTCTTTAACGATTCTAAAGCATCTAGTTGTTACTTATGATGATAAAATCACTTCATCTATGTTTGGGTATATTATCGTGGAACTTCAACCACTTATTAAGTGTGTGCTCATTCAAAAATCAAATTGAACAATGCTTGTTTTTAGGGAGGACATAATGTAGTGGTAGGACTATTTCACTACCACCTACTTGGGTTCTATTGCTTCATTAATGGGGTGGATATATGTATTAACATATATCTATTTTAGTCCAATATTTATTAAGAATTGAGAGTGATTTGAAGAAAATAAAAAATAATTGATCAGTGTATAAAAGATATAGGTTATAATATATCTATATTGATTTATTCTTTTATTAGAGATTTTTAGTATTAGTATGGCGGGTTCTTGTTTAATTGTATTAACCCTAAAATCTATATATATCTAATATTCTATTATATTATATAAATCTAATCTAATTTATATAATATATTATAAATAAATATATATTATATATTTAAATAAATATATATAATATATATTATATTTAATATTATAATATAATTAATATAATTATATTAAGATTTTTAGTATTAGATTGGTTTTGTTTTTATTATTTTATTAGATATTTTTGGTATTAGTATGGTGTGTTGTTGTTTTAATTTTATTTAGCACTTGTATGAATTTCGTATTTTTCTTTTCAATTTAATTAATTACCATCAAGACTGATCCCATAGAATTCCCACATGCATATGTCTTCACTTCAAAGGCATACTATCTTCCAAGAATTTATCTTCAACTCTCCTTGACCTATCACATATCCTAAATACACCAAATGTTATTTTGAAAAGTCACAATTCTTGAGATGTGCCAACAATTGGTGCTTCTTTAAAGTCTCTAGCACCTGCATCAAACATGAGATGCACTCCTCCTATGTAGAAATGTATTATAGTAAATCATCCAAATAAATAATAAAATATGAATAAAAGTAAAAAATATATCATTCATTAACTTCATGAATGTATTTGGTGCATCACATAGGAAAAATATCATAACTAACCACTCATACAAACCTATTCACATAATTACATTCTAGGGTAAATTCCATCATTGAATAATTTGTTAAATTGATTCACATCATTAAAATTTCGTTAGTTTTTTTTCCTTGTTATAAGAATAGAGCAATTGATTACTTGGTTAATGAAGAAATTAAGTAATGGAAAAGTATGAAATGTCCTGTCTAATGAAAATATAAATTATTTTTATTAATGAAGACATGATTATATATAAAATTTCAAATGGCCTTAGTATTATCGACTTATTGGAAACAAAGGGAGTGTTTTTGTTAAGATTCGGAGTTAGGCACACCTTTCACTAAAGGGCCTACCATGGGTGACATCCCCATCAAACAATTTGTGAAAACGATATCACAAATATTATGTTGGGTGAGGGCATTGCAACATGTGGAGTTATGTGAATTGTTCGAGAGTGTGGTCATGTGAGGGCCTAGTTGTAGTAGAAGGTCATGAGAGAGAGTCGTGAAGGAAAATTTGACTTGAATGGGTGTAGGTCTATGCTCTATTGTGAAGTATGTGGTTGTGTGAAGGGATCATATGAAGTGTGTCCACACGACAAGATGGACTGGAAAATACAACATGTATATATATGAGAGTTCGTTTGAGATGTGGCATCCTAAATGGATGATGGGGCATCTCTTTCAATTAGGTTTGTAGTGAGCATAGATTGCACATAACATGATTGGGCTAGTCACATGAGTGGGTCGAGAGAGTTGTGTGGGAAATCATGCAGGTGGTTTGAGCAAGCAACCACATAATCAGGCAAGGTGAGTTGTTTGATTAGATTGGGTAATTTTTGTAATCAGACCAGGTGAGTAGTCATATGAGTGGCCCACATGAGCCATGCCAATAGTTTTACGAGTTGTATAAGTGGGCCAAGTGATTTGTAGGAGCAGGCTAAGAAATTTGTGTAAGCAATTGGGTGAGTTATATAAGTGGGTCCAGTGAGTTGTGTGAGTGGGATGGGAAATTTGTGCGAGTAATCAGGCTGGTCATTTGAGCCAAGTGATCAAACCTTGGAATGGCATCAAGTCATGTGGAGTATGCTAGTACAAGTTGGTACAAGCACTTGGAGTTATGTTGTACCTAGGGTCATGTGGGCTAGGGGTTCTTACAAATATTTTGGTATCTTTGTGAGACAATGTTGGGGCATGCAATGATATGGTAGAGAGAGAATTCATGTGACCATAGTAGAGATAGATCACACTAAGAGACCATGCGATATCACAAGTTGGGTGACTTGGATAAAAATTTGGCATTTGGTTGAGTGGATGGAAAATTTAGTGTTCGAGCCAAATTTGGGGTTTCTAGTACAATGAAATTTTAGGTTTTATACAAAGAAACAATTTCGTACAAAGGTGCTCATTTGATAAAACGTAGCAACAGAGGGGCTTCGTACTCGTACTTAGAATTGTCTTGCGATGACTTGCAAACAAGTCATTGCACAAATTAATGTTGTCAATTTTTCGTAATTTTCCAAGTGTGAGGACTTGTAATTTGTATATTGGATTGTTCTTATATGAGCACATTTTGTAGGGGTTAATCTAAGTGCTGCCCGCCCTATACATATATATATATAGAAATATAGATATATATGTCTATTTATTTTTATTTATTTATTTATTTATTTTATATGTGTTGATGATTTTTTTATTATGTATATACTTACTCTAATTGGTTAAGTCAATATTCTATTAACACTTAAGTAAGAGAATAAGTAGAGGCATAACTCATTTGAGCTAACATTTTGCTACACTTGGAAGTTGTGAAACATGTCGATGTTGAATGCTTTAGAGGATAGTGCATTCTCTTAAGTGGTAGATAAAAATGATATGGAGGGATTAAGGGAAATTACTAACAATAACAAACATACCTTTAAAATTACAAATAGTATTGATTTTAAAGGTTATTTATTAACATTCTTATTCATCATCTAAATAACATGGATAGATGGAATGTATTACTAAATGTTAGCATTGTGTGAGTAAATGGTTTCCCCTTGTGAAGGAGGTACAATGCCTAGTGAAACTCTCATTATTGCATTCAACCTTTGACAAGCAAGAACCCAGAATACTTCATTTTTTCTCACATAAAAGGATCAATTGCTAGTTTTTCTCATTTAAAATGACAAAGCACTAACTTTTGATTAAAAGGTATAAAAATTCTCCAGTCAATGCGATGGAAGGAATGTTCAAGAGAAATAATAAGAGAGGAGAAACATAAGGACCTCCAATTCATATAAGAGTGACTCCTTAATAATTCACAATACTTTGTTTTTTATATTTCTTATTTCAACACATCAATTCCTATTTTTTCCTATCTTGAAATAATAAATTATTTCATTTTAAATAAAAGCTATAAATTATTTTGATCAATATAGTGAAATAAATTTTAAAGAAAAATAGAAAGAGAGTGAAACGTTAAATCTATAGAAATGTGGAAGAACTAGTTTTGTCTTCACAAAATTAAAGTTGGTACGAGAGCAGGTGATAACTGGACAATAGTAGTAGATATCTTCACCAATAGAGTTGGATTCAAGTCCAATGTAGAATCAATGCCTTTCTCTTCACCAACTTGAAGTTGTTATGAGAGCAGGAGAAAACCAGACAGTAGTAGTAGATCTCTTAACAAAAGTAGATGGTATTAAAGCATAAATCTAAGTACGATGCACACTAATATGGTAGAGGACAATTGCGTATGCAAACTCAATTATTTTGGTGATGAAATATGATGTATGTTTAGGTGGATTAGCGAAGAGCCCAACATGCTACATCAATTTGTGATGATGACAACTTATAACACTAGTATGAGGGTACCATGGATCTTGCATGGAAAATTAAAGAATGGAACACAATAAGACTTTGTAGGGTATGACAGTCATGGCAATGGTTGTGAGAGTTGGTGCACAATTTTAAATGAGATGAGTTCTCCTTAATGTATGAGTCGTATAGCATAAGTTGATTCAGAGGTTGTCTAGTAGGTATAAAACCCAAGGATGGATGGGGCCAATGCCTTAGATAAGGAGGACGGATGAGAATATTTTCATAGGATGAGTTATAGTTTTCCATGAGAGAGATCAGCCAAGTGCTCATCATGAATTGAGGATTGACTCCATTTCGATGAGAGCAATTGAGATGGAAGGACATCATAATTGAGATGGAAAATCATCATGAGAATTTGTTGAATGTTGTTCATATGGATTCCACTATGATCCAAGATGAGGATATTGTGACCTAATTGGGTAAACGACTCATGGGAGTGGAGACATATTTATGGAGATTGGAGCTAGCCAGGTTGATAACATGATGGGATGATGACGCCTTCCGTTGAGGAGCCTAATATGACAACTTGATGGATTTGTGGTTGTGATTAAGAGAGCCTTCACATGGTTGAGTGTGTTCTTAAAGGATATCTAACTTTTTCATAAGCTAGGATCAAATGACTTCGACTCTTTAATTTCTTAAGGCTATGAAAGAAATTGAAAAGGTAACCAAAAAACCAATTTTAGGTTTAGAGGATTACCCTTCTAAACCCAGAGAGGGATCTCTCTGTCAAATTTAGCTTTATTTGTTTTGTGGGATTTTATGCTAGATGTGAAACTTCAAAATTTGGATTTTAAATTTGTTTGGCTGGAACTACAAGGGAAAGCCATTGGGAAGTGGAGTCAAGGGAGATTAGAGTGATCAATTTGCAGAACTATCGTCTTAAGTGTAGCGGGTTAGGGTAGGCATAATAGTAAATCCTTGCAGTTTTTGAAATGGAGAAGGAGAAACAGATTAAGGTTCAGTTTAAATACAGATCACTGTTACCTGATTTCTATACTTAAACTTTAGTAGAAAACATTGATATTTCTTTAAGATAGCACGAAGTGTATTGAAACAAATTCTGAACTTATTTTCCTTAAAACAATACAAAACAGAAAGGCATATGGAAAACAGAGAAAAAATATATTATAGTAAGAAGCACTTTACCACATAGATACGAATCCTGAAAGAACTTGTCTTGTATTAATGAAAAAGGTCACTTGTACTTAGTCAACATATTTACAATACCTGGTAGTATTTCTCAATACGAAACCCAACATGAATACATAGAAATCTAACGTATTTATACAAATTCTGTCTAAATATCTTAACATATTTATTACAAAATATCTCAAATACTTTTTAGAGAAATAGAACAAAAATATAGCAAATATGAAACTGTTGAAGCTACTGGAACTATTCTCGAGGGTTGTTGTTGATGAATGGGCATAAGGAAGTGATGTCCTATTGTCTTTCTCTTAGAGGTGAATTTGTTTTACTCCATCAGTTCACGTAATTCATCCCAATTCTCTTCACTTGTGATAGAAAACTTTACTAACTTCCTCTAACTCTCATCTACCTCAGTATACTTTTGAAAAGTAGGCTTGATGGGAAGCAAGTGCTTGATCTCGTGCTTGAGGAACAAGTCAAACTCTATAGCTTCCATAAAAGCCTTCTGTGTGATCCTTGGTTTAAAGCCTGCAAAATTTTATTTATCTTGGTATATAGAGTATATCTTATGATAGTAGTCCTCTAAATTGATCATTCGGTTTCCATTTACTGTCATTGCTGACAGTCCTTTTATATAAAGTGCATTAAACTTTCTATGAAATTTCTGGACACTAAACTCCATGTTCTCGCATTTATTTTCTAATTGTAGCATCAAGTTTCTCTTAGTCAGGACCCTTCTCACCTCTAAAATTGTTTATGTTCTATATTCAACTTCTAATTCTTTGAAGTCCTTCTTGGTTTTTGAATTTAAGATCCTTATCAGTGTTGTAGCTTCTCTAGAATTCTATCCCAAATCTCCCTTTATCTTTGCAACTACTTCATTTGATTTTCTAATCAAATATTGCTATTCAAATATAATTTGAAATGAGGGCCATATTTCATTCATGACCTCATTAATTTCTATCCATATGGTTTCCTTTGTTTCTGATAAATTCTAGCCATGTCTGCCCCACTATCTAACTATTCCATTTTTACAGTGAGCCTATGAGTTTTCTGCAACTCTCCTACATAACAATTGTCTATTTGTAATTTCTGATCCCAAAGAGTTTTAAGTTGTATTTAACTTTTTAATTTCTTTCCCTTTAATGGATAATTCTTCCATGTCTTTAACTAAATCATTTGGAGAAGTTTTACTCAGTGTTGGTGTTTTAATCAATTTATATTCTCCTTCTATTATTGATACTACAATAGGGCCTGTTCTTAGAGGCATTATAGTTGTGATGGCTGCTCCTTTTCCTTGAGCAATTTTTCCACCTACACTTCCATATCTTATTATCTTGAACATCTTCTCTTTTATTTCTCAATCTCTCCAAATTCCTTAGCTTGGGGATCCTCAGGGGAGGGAAGTTTGATTTGTTTCGTCAATGCTACTATATCTACATTTTTCCTCCTTACAATCTCTTTCGTTGATTTTACATCTTTGGAGTCATACCCTAGTTTAATTACTAGGTCCTCCAATGATTTAATCCTTATGTCCTTAGCCAAAGATGAAATATTTTCAAGATTTAATTATGACTGTATGTTTTTGAGTGAGGCATGAAACTTGGAAGTTGTCATGGAAATTTTTGTCAATGTAGAGTACAACATTTCTCTGGTTTGTGTATGCAGGTCAATTTTATTGACTTAGTGAATATGTTCAGCCTCAAAGGAGAAAAAAATTTCTTCTAGTCAGCTCGAGTCCTCGGAACTTGAATATATGCTTGAAGAAATGAAATTTTCATTTTCCACTATTCTATATGAAAGGATAAAAGTAGCTTGTGTTATGAAGAAGTTGTTTCTTTCCAGAATTGGGTGTATGTGGATGCCTTTAACTGCTCATTCTTCTTCTTAATTTGTCTATATTTTGGAAATATATTTGGTTCATCTTGGTCCTGTATAATTTCTAATGCCTGAGCTGTATTTGGGGAATCTTAGGAAGTTAAGGAAGTTGGAGAACTTGTGAAGATACATTCTCTTCTTATAGGAGCATGATGGCCTGTCAGGACTACTTTTGCTTCTTTTTATATATCAAAAAATTCTTCACCCTAATCTCTGTCACTAAAAGGGAAACCTTCTCCCTTGATCTCTTGTCTTTTTTCTCTCACGGTACTGGATTCTATGAGATTATTGTAGATATGCCCTATTCGTTTGCCTCATATAGTGTGTTTTCCTCTCATTAAATTTGATTCATGAACTTCTCTATCTATGATCTTGGAGTTTAAGTGTAGGGAGTGGTTTTTAGTTCCACTCTCATCTTGGAGATGATTCCAAAAGTGTCATATGACTAGGTAACACTCAATTTGAAGTTCATTTATTTAAGGAGTGAATCTAAATCTTTTCATGTTTCGCCGGTGTTACAAATAAACGGTCTCACCTATGCCTTGATCTTGAACTCAAACTTCTTCTTTGTTGCAACAAAATGTAAATCATCCATATGTAGCATCTTCTTGATATATTCCAATGAGAACATTCTCGTTATAACAAATTTAGGAATCTTGTAGGGTGGAAACTCACACCCACAAACTCTTATTTTTGTATAATTTTGGTATACATAAAAATCCCCTGTTTTAGTCTGTTCACTGACATGCAAAATTATTCGAATTTCTAGTCCTATCCTAGGCTCTACATCATTGTTTAGTAAGCTAGCAGATGTATGTAGGAATTTTTCAATATAATCTCAGAAGGTCTACTCGTTGGAATTTTTCTCCATCTTGGAGGTCGAAAGGGTTACAAACTCTAGATTACAATGATAATCTAACTTCTGCAAAGGTAATGAAAACATATATGCTTGATGGTAAAGAAATAAATACACTAGCACTGAAGAATACTTAAAAGTCCCCTGAGTAGAAAAATGAGGAGTTGGTCATGAATTGATTCTGCAATGAACTCACCGTAGCTGAAAATATGGGGTTTCCCACTAGTTGTAAGGATTGATAGGAAACCAATGATGGTCTCATCAACCAACTGGTCAGATTGATAAGCAAGTATTCATGAAATGATTGCTATTACTTATTTAGTTATCTCTGGGAACATAGAGGATGAGTAGGGGTGATTTTTATTAGGTAATTCGACATCCTACGGGAGAATGATCTCAAAAATCTTGGCTCTCTATGGGAAGGTTAGGTTTTCATAGAATTCCAGGAGGGAATCTACTAAAAATGGCTTCAGGTAGTTAGAATTTGGAAATTGTAGCATCTGAAAGATGGCTTTTGCAATGATTGTGAACAAAATGTCACCATTGTGGGCCACAATCTCTCTTTGGCTGGGGATCTAGTGAAATTGACAGCAGGATAAGAATTGTGGGAAGTGATAGTTCTATGGGAAGATGGGTTAGGAAAGGGAATATTACCATAGCCCCATTCTATAACTGAGGTTAGGATACTTTTGCTTCAACCAATTGTGAAGCTCATACATGTCAAAATCGAAATTGGTTTTAGCAATATTGTATTGTTGGTCGACTAATGATTGATGATCTATATCTATGGTAGGGCACAACATAGGGTTTTCATGAGAGGATTTACATTTTTTAAGTTTCATTATTGAAGAGGAAAGAGTAGGTAATTCATAGTTCCCAGGCAAGACTGATGAAATTGATGTCCAGATGAAAATTGCAGGCTAATTAATTGGTCTTAGTAGCCGATTATGTTGGTCACTAATTGAATGCAAAAGCTAATTGGTTCTAGTTGGTTATCCATTCCAAATTATTGAATACCTTCTTATCATAAAATAAAGAAAACAAGGGCATAACAATTTTATGGTGGATTATAGGGAAAAAAATGAAATTACCATTGTTGGTTTATCATGACAATGGAGCGGGTCCATTGTCGTGAGAAATGGACAAGCATTATTTAACAATGGTAATATTGATGTTGTGGCAAGACTGCTAGATGAAAACATCTTATTGGGGAAGGTGTAGTGATGGAATAGTGTTTCGGTGGAAGGATAGTGGGGTTCACAGACATGAGGTGGTGGATTGACAGTGGAGTACGAAATTACCTAGGAGAAGGATGGGGATAAGAGGTCCACTTGGTGGGATGTGAGTTGTAGGGGAGAAAAGCGGGGTCAAAAATCATTGTGAGCAGGGAGAGGGATGGCAGTTTTTGGAGGAGGGTCAGAGAAGT
>APFE031204274.1:108815-135087 GCA_000404065.3 Pinus taeda | reverse complement strand
TAACCCCCACAATTCCTATAGTTGAGCAACCTGCATCTTCATCCACACCTCCTTTTCCTGAAAGGTTACAAATTGACAAAGGAGTGGAAAAACAAATCTTGTTGCCTGACTATGACTTTCTAGATGAATTGAAGAATGTCTGGATCAAGATTCCCTTGTTACAAGCCATTAAGGAAATTCCTATTCTAGCAAAGACAATAAAGGAGTTAAGTCTTAAAATACCAGGAAGGAAACAAAGAGATACCAGAAAAATCCACCTGGTAAGAAAAATTGCAGATATCATGATGGGAAAAGTTACCATGCAGAAGTATGTAGACCTTGGTAGTCCAATTGTTAAAACAACTATCAATGGGGTAGAAATTCCAAACACTTTGACTGATTTAGGGGCTGCTATATCAACATTATGAGTAGGCGGACTATGGAACAACTAAAACTTCCTAATCTTCTCTTTACACCTACTTTATTGCAACTTGCAGATTGCTCAATTATTAAACCAGATGGTGTATTAGAAGACATTTCAGTCTCCTTAGACTCTTGGGAATATCCAGTGGATTTTATGATTTTAACCCCAAGAGTAATTTAGGTGGACATCCTCTTATTTTAGGAAGACCTTGGCTAGCCACAGTTGATGCTTTTATCAGTTGTAGGTCTGGGGATATGTACATTTCTAATGGTAATTCGACAAAGAATTTCAATCTGTATCTTCCAGCAAAAGCAATTACAGAAATAGGAGATAATGAATGGATTGATGATGAAGATACTATACAGCCTGTCTTTACTATTTCTGAGATCAGTTAAGACAATCAAATTCTGAATACATTAGAAAACTTTCAAATATCTTCAGAATATGACCACACACAATTTCAGTTAGATTCTGAGATTGAGTATCTATCATCTAGACAAATGTATCTTTTCTCTATGGAAGAGTTTGGTAGTTCTGCCATTGAGATCTTTCCAGGAAAAACATTGAATATCAACAAAAATTTGGAAAAATCACAACAGGAAGAGCTGACCAAAATCTTGCAAAAGCATTCTACTGCATTTGCATGGGAGTATACCTATATGAAAGGTATTGATCCTAAGACTTGCATTCATCACATCTACATTGAGGAAAACAGTAGACCAATCAGACAACCTCAAAGAAGGATGAATCCAAACCTTAGGGAGATAGTGAAAGAAGAGCTCCAAAAGTTACTTAATGTAAACTTCATTTACCCTATTTCAGATAGCCGATGGGTTTCCCCTTTGGTTATAGTACCTAAAAAGAATGGTAAATGGAGGGTTTGCATTGATTACAGAGAATTGAACAAAGCAACCTTGAAGGATCACTTTCCTTTATCCTTTATTGATCAAGTATTAGATACTTTAGCAGGCAAAAAGTATTTCTCATTCTTGGATGGTTTTAGTGGTTAGAATCAGATTCAGGTAGCACCTGAAGATCAAGACAAGACAACATTTACTTGTCCATGGGGAACTTTCGCCTACCGATTGCTTCCTTTTGGATTATGTAAGGCACCCGCAACATTCCAAAGGGCAGTACTAGGAATCTTTTCTGATCTAATTCATGATTGTGTAGAGGTTTACATGGATGATTTTACAGTTTATGGTGATTCATTTGAAGAGGCATTAGAGAATTTGGAAAAGGTTCTTATCAGATGTAAGGAGACAAACCTTTCATTAAGTCATGAGAAATGTTTTATGATGTTTACTGAAGGGATTGTTTTAGGACATCATATTTCAGGAGATGGAATTAAGGTTGATAGATCTAAAGTTGAAGTCATCTCCAAGTTACCTATTCCAAATTGTCAAAAGGATGTTAGAAGTTTTCTTGGGTTTACTGGTTATTATAGAAGATTCATTGAAAACTTCACCAAAATAGCATCTCCTCTCTTTAAATTACTTACCAAGGACTGTGAATTCAAGTGGGATCCTGACTGTCAGCCTGCATTTGAAACTTTAAAAACTAGAATATATGAAGCACCCATTTTGAGAGGGCCAAATTGGAAACTCCCTTTTCACATTTCAACAGATGCTTCAGATACAGCTCTAGGAGCTGTGTTGGGTCAAAGGGATTTAATTCCTTATGCCATTTATTACACCAGTAAAAATTTGACTCCAACTGAGTTAAATTATACTGTGACTGAGAAAAAGTTCTTAGCCATTGTTCATGCAATCAACAAGTTTAGACACTATATAACATACTATGAAACTTTTGTGCATACTGATCACTCTGCAATTAGATATCTCATGAACAAACCTGTTGCTAATGGCAGAGTTACAAGATGGCTTTTACTTCTACAAGAATTCAACATTACTGTGTTAGATAGACCAGGAAAACGAAATACAGTTGTTGATTTCTTGTCTAGAATTCAAAATACTAATGAAGATTCTTCTGTAGAGGATAAGTTTCCGGATGAATATCTGTTTGCAGTAACTACTAAAACTCCTTGGTATGCAGATATTTCTAACTATTTGGTTACAGGGAAGCTGCCTTCACACTTATTTCCTAATGAGAAAAGGAAAATCATTGAGGAGAGCTCAAAGTATTCTTGGATTTCTAATGAATTGTTCAAAACAGGGCTAGATTGTGTGATCAGAAGATGTGTGCGGGAAGATGAAATGCCTGACATTCTTAAGGCATGTCATGATGAACCATGCGGCAGACACTTTGCTGACAAGAGGATGGCCTATAAAATCCTTTCTTTAGGATATTATTGGCCTTCTCTCTTTAAGGATGCAAAGCAATATGTCAGAAGATGTGACAGCTGCCAGAGAGTTGGGAGACCGACTCTTTCAAATGAAATGCCACTACAACCACAGGTACTCATCGAACCCTTTGAAAAATGGGCTTTAGATTTCATTGGGCCAATCAATCCACCATCTAGACAAAACAAATATATATTGGTTTGCACTGATTATGTCACTAAATGGGTAGAAGCCAAGGCATTGCCTTCTGCCACTAAAAATTCAATTGTTCAATTTCTTCTTGAGGATATCTTTACTCGTTTTGGTGTCCAAAGAGAAATTGTGACAGATCAGGGAAGTCAATTTACATCTAACTTGACGGAGAAGCTGATGGAAGAATATAAAATCAAGCATAGAAAATCTACTCCTTACCATTCGCAAGCAAATGGTTAAGTGGAATCTACAAAAAAAGTTCTTGAGAGCATCATCACCAAGACTGTTCATCTCCACAGAAGAGATTGGGCAGAGAGGCTTCCTGAAGCCTTGTGGGCCTATAGAACTACATGGAGGAACACAACAGGACATTCTCCCTATGAACTTGTTTATGGGAAAGAAGTCTTGCTCCCGATTGAGTTTCAAATCAAGACCTTCAAGATGGCAGTTCAGTTGGGGATGAGCTTATCAGAAGCCCAAAAGCACAGAATGGACCAGCTAAATGAGCTAGATGAAATAAGACAAGATGCAATTCTGAGGATCGATCTAGTTCAGCACCAAAGGACTAAATGGCATGATCGATTTATCAAAGAGAAGAAGTTTCAAAAAGGAGATTGGGCGCTACTATTTGATTCAAAGTTTAAAGACTTCAAAGGGAAATTTCAAACTCATTGGCTTGGCCATATGAGATTGATGAAGTCTTTAGTAATGGAGCAGTCCGAATCAAAACTATTGATGAGTTCCAAACTCCTCTTATTGTGAATGGCCACCGCTTGAAAATCTATCATAAGCCACTCTCAAAAGAGGACTTTGTCAATGTATTCCAAGAAAATTCTGCAATGAGGCTAGTGGAGAAGAATCCTTCTCCTCCATCAGCCTAATCTTTGTTTCTTTCTGAATTGAAAAAAAAAAAATAGGTGTATAAGCCTGAAAACCAATCTCAGATTGGCGGTCTTATACAAAAAATATGGGGTGAAAATTAGGGACACCTGACACTCCATATTTTCCAAAAAAAAATATCTCTCTTTCCATCATCATTCCATCTTCATTCCATTTCGCTTCACTCCATATTTTTCATTCCATTTCACTTCATTTCATTTCATCTTTCACTTCATTCCATCCACTCCATTTCATATCAGCAATAAAAATCCTTTTTAGGATTATTTCCATTCAGTTAGTCTTTTCCTAACTAACTTTGTATAGTTAAAAAGGGAGATGTCTTAGTTTCCGCAGCTCGCACTAGTTTTCGCAGCTAGAAATGACTCTGTCTCTGCAATCAAAGCAATTCTATTTCAAAAAGGAAAATTTACAGTCATAGGTATCATCATCAAAGGGCAGCAAGGATACATAGCACCTACAAGGCCAGAAAGCAATCAAAAGTTGGCCACCATAATCAACAAAGGGATCAAATGCAAACGTATAAAGATATGTTCCTAATTTTTAACCAACATTTTAATGTCACTTATGCATGGTTTTCAAATCGTGGTAGGAGTCACTTAATGCAATGATTGAAAATATTATCCCACTCCTCGTCCACGATCACGCCTAATCCACCTCATCACCCTCCTAACAGTTTCCTAATTTATATTGATTTGAACTTGATACGAGCTGCTCTTCCATTAACTACTCGTACCTCAGTGACGTATACCAGTGTACTACGGCTCTACATATGATCATTTCCGCAGCCAAGTGTACGTAGCCATCCGACGCTTACGGATTTGGTCGTTGCACCCCCATGCATAAACTCATTTCCGTATTGTTCTCTACTCTCATACCACCGTTTCCATTCTCGTTTTCATACACCACTCTTGTTTTTACTGTAAATCCCTCTTTGTTTTCTTCCTCACCTCACTTTTCAAAACCCCGATCACAAGTTCTGCACCATACCGTTTATTACATTACGGTTACTCTGTTACAACCGTAATTCCCCTGTTTTTCCCGTGAGCATTCTCCTCAAGCGTCCATATCCCACTGTTAGAGCTTCAAGTAAAACTGAGAGCCAAAAATGGGGAAATTGTTAAAAGCAGAACCAGAGGGTTCAAAATTTTTAGAGGGTCACCCACAGATAAAAGAAGCACTGCAGAGAGCCAAATGGTTTAAGTTCATTCAGAAATTTAACAGGTACAATAAAGAGGTACAAAGGCATTTTCCCAGTCATTTGATGGGAAAACCGTGGAGGTAGGAGACCTGCAGTTCACCATAATAGAGAGCACATTGGCCACAACAACCGATTTGCCTAAAAAAGGAGAACGCTGGTTCAAAAACAAAACAGTTGAAGATCAAGAGTGGAGAAATATGCTCAAGAATCTAGGTATGGATACCTCCATTTTCACTAAGGGAATCCCTATACGTATCATTAAAGAAGAATGGACTTCAGTACTGTTGCTTGTTCAAAAATTTTTAACATGTGAAGGCCGCTTCGGTGTCATGTATGTATACCATGCAAGAATCATGATGCACTTTATGGATGACCGTGCTATCAACCTACCTTGTTTCTTGTTAGCTAGTCTAAAGAAGATGAGTGCCACTGTTCAGAAACATGTGGGAAACATTGAACCCCACTTGTATCACCATGGACTCATTAGAATTTTAATTGAGGAGCAGTTGAAAACTAAAAATGATACATGGGAGACGTTTCTAGTTAGAAACCATTTTCAAGAGGTAGCTGAAGCCTCTAGCAGCTCTCCTAGGATACCAAAGAGAAGTAGGAGAAGAGGGAAAGAAATTACTTCCCAGGAAACTGTTGTAGAAATTGAAGAAACTGCCCAAGAGACTGCTGAAGAAACTGCTCAAGAAATTGCCCAAGAAATTACCCAAGAAGAAAGGAAAAAGGGAGACAAAACTAAAATACAAAAGGGGGATAAAGGGAAAGCCATTGTGCAAGAGTCATTTCCTTCACCTGAGCCCTCAACTGAAGAAGAATCCCAAACACTAGCTGATAGATTAGCACAACTTCAAGCCACTGCCCTCTTAAAGAGAAAACAGAAAGAGAAATATAGTGCCCAGCAAAAGAGCACTAATGCACAAGTGAGAAGAAGCAGTAGGCTGAAGGGAAAAATGAGTGTGACCAAAGGAAAACAGTCACATTTCATTGACTTGGAAGAAACTACACCTGAAAAGACTCCAGCTCAGCTTGGCCCTGAGTCCACTCCTCCACGTGAGGAGAGTCCCTTTCAAACAGAACCTCAAACAGAAATTAATTTTGAACATAGCCCAAGAAGGACACCTGAGATTGACCCTAAACAGCAGGAGTTATATGATTATTTGGAAGCATTGGAGCAATCAGTTGCTGGTCCAAGCACTATAGTGCCTCTTGATGAACAGGTCAAATCTTTAAAACAGGAGGTGTTTGAACTGGAAGTCCTGAATCGACATATTAAGTAGGAGAATGAAGCATTGAAAGAACAAAGAAAGGTGGACAAAATTGTCCATGACAACACAATGCTTCACTTGGGTCTTTGGTAGAAAAAGAATAGGAAATTGAAGAGGAAATGCAAGAAATTGAGCAGGGCCTTGATTAACTTGAAGTTTAGGTGTTTGGTTAGAAAACAAAGAACAAATTTGGCAGCAAGAAGAAAAAGGAGAAGGTTGGATGTCTTGGCAGAGGCATCTGAGCATATGAACTGGAAAATCATGACAAAGTTTTGGTTGCATGAGGACATGCAACACCTTCACAGTGGGGGTATGTTGAGCCTCAAACCTGCACTCATTTACCCATCCTCCCAACAGCCTTTTCCTACTCATTTCCTTCTTTTTTCATCATTTCCTTCATCAACTTGTTCAATTCATTGCGTTATAGGACTTTTTAACATAATTTGCTAATTGTGCTAATGATTGACTGTTGGTTTAGATTTTTGGTTCAAGTGCTGCAATTTCGCAGCTGATACAGGGTTTCCGCAACCGATCTCTGATTTCGCAGCCAATCCCAGATTCCGCAGCCATTTTCTTGTTTGCTATGATCCAGGTGTCCTCCAGAGGAAAGAGCCACATGGGCAAGTTTGTATGACTGTGTACATGGTGTGTGTTCTCTCAGCTCAGCCAAACTGGCCGTCTACACCCCTGGTCAACGTGGAGGTAACTCTGGTCAAACGGCAAGGTTGCAAACGGTGGCACGGCTCTGCGTGTTCAGGTGGAGCACGAAAGTCACAGTTGGCCTCTTCTTTAGCCATGAAGACTGCAGGGGACAAGAATCCAACATCGGATTTATCAACCATGATGACCGTTTCCTAAATCCGTGCACGGTTCTGCTGAATGTGTCTTTTTCATAGCTTTTAGTTAGCTTAGTTTTACGCACAGAACAGTTTGTGTTCCTGCTATAAATAAAGTGTTTCTACATGCTGATTAATTAGTTTTTGGAAGTTAGTCTTTTGTTGTTGTAAACTCTATTTCAAGACCCTTTTACATAGTGTTTATGCACCCCACTGTATTTTGTTATGTGCTGATTTAATACCAAGAAGACAGTTCTGTTCTTACCTGCGTAGCTGATCTTTTTAATTGGTTGAAGTGGATGGAGGGCCCCTGTCTGCTACAACCATTTTACAATAGCTTTTAAATTTGCTTTCCTGCATTCCTTTTTCTCTAATTCACCATGTATATTAATGTACATTTTGAATCATGCTGCTTTACGTTTCTGTACTTTTCATGACTGACCAGTCTGTGTTTTTTACAGCTTTGTTAGGAGCCCGAGACAGTGTGCTTTTCCTTCTTTCTAACACTAGTGTTATCTGAAGTTGTCATATCTAAACTGCTGACTTTCGCTTTGATTTTCATTAGTTTCCTCGCTTAGTTAGTTTCCTTTCCTAGTTTACTTTATCAAGTTTTGTCAAGTTGCTAATCTCTTGATGGTTCTTTTTATCATGATTCACTAACTTTTATGGGACCAAAACATCATTTAATTGCAGCTTGGTTTATTTAGTTTTAGACTCATATTGCTAATTCACTCCTAACTCTTTTTCACATGATCAATTTAGCTAAAGGCAGAATGTTAAGGGAGAATTAAGTAGTGTGATTTTTCACTTAATTTTTTCATTGCTTTAGATTCAATAGAGAAGTTAGAGTAGTGTTCTTGATTTCAGCTGAGTTAATGTAGATGTCATTTTCATTCTTATCAGCAGTAAAGGTATTGGACTAGTGCAATTGGTCTTTTTGTTTGATGCTTTAATTTCATTCGAAGCTTTAATTCCATTCCAAGTTATTTTTCAAGTTTTCTCTTTAAAATTCAAGAAGCATTTAGAAATCGCCACATACACACACATTCACTCACTTGTTTATAACTTCATCACATCATATTAGGAAGATAAGTTAGACATAAACTAAAAATGACAAAAAGAACTAGGAAAGGCTGCTTAAGTATATATTGTACACTTCACTTCATCAGCTTACGAGCCCCGAGTTGACAATTTATGATAGCAATTTAGGCAACACTAAATTGACCAAACAGTGGCCTAGGTTAATTTTGGTTAAAAACCCAAGTTTTGATGTAAATTTTGATGAAAAGATGTAAAGTCTCCATGAATTGTGGATGTGGAGTCCGTAGGTAGATAGGAGTCAAAAATAGTTTTTACCCTCATTTATGTAAAGTTGAGATGGTCTTAAGATCCACCCATGGTTTGCAGACCATGGGATTATATGTAAAAGGATATAAATATGTGTGTCTTAGAGAGTCGAAGGCATGTCTATGGGTATGAATGGATGGATTCATAGAGAGATAGTGCATAGAAGTAAGTCTTAGAGTAGGAAAAGGCTTTGTAGTTGTGTGTGCATAGGCCTAGAGTAACGTTCATAGCTGAGTCCACGATCCCCTGCAGCTGAGTGCGTAGGGAAGTTTTGAGTATGTAACCTTATACTGAAGATCAATAAAGAAGGTAGTTGGAGAAATTCGTGTTGATTTGTTTATTGTTTTTAATTATGTTGCGATATATGATGTGATTGAAATAATGTCTTTATGAAATAATAACGTATTGGTGCATGAATCTATTTGATAAATCTCATTACCTGAATGCAATACATGTTAAGTATTTACAAGAATATCATAATACTTTCTGTTACATTTATTAAGTGCTTAAGAAAATCTATATGGATTCCGATCTGAGGCTATTTTATAGTGTATGTAAGTAGATAAATTATTTGTTAAGGATCCATAGAAGCCAATCGTATACCTTTGCGGAGGTCTAGGTGGTTGTTTGAATGAAGTTACAGTACCAAGCCTTAAGGGCTTAGAGATCTGCGAGAGGGAATATCTAGGGAATAAAAGGACATCACACAAATCTCTCGATATGGAAAGCTGGTTCCAGCATCCCCCCATACTTCTTTAGGTGAGATTTCAATCTACAGTACACAGGTTGATGCCAAAAGGGCTAGTAGTGTAGGGTTTTGTTTGGAGCAACTAAATTTGAACCTGAGTCAGGAACCACTAAGCCAACAACCACCTTCTTCAAAAACAATGGTGTGGACACCATAAAATTTGCATTGCTTGGATATTTATATGCTTTAGTTGTGGCCTTGTGCAGTGGAATATACTTTGGTAACCAAGTCATTAAGTCACCCTCCTCAGCATCAATCTCTTCTCTGCCTCCACACAGTTCTTCTTCATCCAAATCCACCGGTTCTGTCATCTGTTGTGACCAATCAATCTTCCCCTTCTGGCGGATTTTCGTGGGGATTTTCTACAGTGGATAACTCACCAAGACTGACTGAAGTTTCTTCTGCTTCTTATCCATCACCTTGGATGCCAAAGGTTGAGGTATAGAAGGCTTAGGTTTGAGAGACCTAGGCATCATAGTTGGAAATTCTACTGGGACAGATGGTGGTGCTTCCATCTCAAGAGGAGTTGTAGTCATTTTGGCCTAAAAACACTCATGAAAAAACTCAGCTACGTCATTCAACCCTATTTTTGAAAAGAGCTCCTTCGAATTTGGCCCCAACATACAGTTATGCACTTAACACAAAGAAATGTGAAAAATCTTAATACAAACTCTCATGAAGCAAAGTGTTCGAGTGAGGGTCAACATGCCATATTTATAGATGATTTTTAATTTGAATCCAATCATTCCCTCTAATTTCCGATAATTAATGCATCTTTGGTAGCAACTTTCCAAAGATATGCTCCATAAATGCATCTTCCCCACTCCTTTCAACAGAAATTTTAACCTCCAATCATCTACAGTATTTCCAATGGTAATTTGTCAGCTAGGCCATGCAGAACCCATCCTTGTGGCATAGCCTCCTCAGCACAGCTCCCCTCGACACCTTACTTCAACCCATCATGCAACCCCCTTACCTTGCTTTTCCCTCTTTCGGGCATTGTAGTTTATAGTCCCATACTTCCTTGCAACTCCCTGGAGTACTAAGACCATATTGCAATAATATAGTCATTACGTAGGGGCGAGATCACCATTGTAGAGCTTTAATAAACTATCACTAACTTTTCCTAGTAATAATTCCCCATTCAGTTTGATGAGTTGAAATACACCACCATTTGTAATTTCTTTCACAACATACAGCCCACCCAATGCATTTGAAATTTCTCAAGGAATTTTGTAAATTTACTGTCATATAACAATATCAAATAATCCTTTTGGAAGGTGCATTGTTTTATATGGTGATCATGCCATGCCTTTTCATGATCCTTTTGCACCTCTTGATGAGATACTACTATGAAATAGTCTTCCTCCAGTTCTACCATCTGCGTGAGATGCTCCTCAAGAGTACCGCGGTCAATTATATCCATCAATTCTACAATTTTCAAACTTGGCATGATATATTCTATGGGAATTACAAACTCTTGCCCATACACTAATCTAAACAGGGTTTTTCCTGTCAATTTCTTATAAGTAGTCCTGTATGAAAAAAGCACCATTGGTAAGCACACATCCAAGTCATTCCACTTCACATTGCAAATCTATGTCAAGGCAGTCTCCAAAACCTTGTTAAAGGCTTCTACCGTGCCATTCGCTTATGGGTGATAGGGCATACATTTTGATGATATACCTGGAATGCCTCAAGCATCACAACAATGGTTTTATTTAGAAATTTCGTGCCCTTATCACTCATTAAAATTTTAGGGAAGATGAACCGAGATAAAATTTATTCAAAGATAAACTTTGAGGCTTTAATTGCGCTATAGTTTTTCACAGGTTGAGCCTTTGCCCGCCAAGTCAAGTATTTAGTCACAGTGATAATGTATCTAGCTCTAGGATTTTTTCCTTGTGGCTAAATTGGACCTACAAAGTTTATCACCAACTTATCGAACACCTGCAACATTACTTGGAGATTTAGTGGAAAATCATCCCTTCATGATGGTCTCCCCACCCTTTGACAAACATCACACACCCTACAATACGTCTTTGAGCCCTTATGTACCATTGGCCACCGAAGCCCTGCACATAGGATCTTATGCGCAGTCACTCTGCTTGGATAATGACCTCCTCCTACTCCTCCATGTGCTTCTATAAGAATATTTTTTTGCTTATACTTCGAGACATATCTGTGCAATATTTCATTAGAGCCCATTTTATAAAAATGTCTGATGATCACAAAGAGGTCAAATGCTCAGACCACCAATTGTTTCTTATGTTATGTCGAATACCCTTCTGGGGCCATTCTTGTAGACAAGTGATGAATTATATCTACGAAGTGATTTCATTCGATGTAAACAACGAAGAGCTTCTCATCAGGAAACCCTTCGTCTAAACTTGTAGGCTCATCACCAATGTCAATCAATGAGAGGTGATTAGGACCACCACTCAGGCATCCTCGCTTCACAATTACCTCAAAAACGTATTCCTGGAATAACAACAACCACGTGCAAAGCTTCCCACCCAATATAGGCTTGTTGACCAAGCATTTCATAGCATAATGGTTTGTATACATATTTAAGTATGCTCCTAATAGATAGTGCCAAAATTTTTGCAGCGCGTAGACCATCGCTAGTCCTTCACACTCTATGGTCGAATAGTTCTTTTATTCCTTCGATAACTTCCTACCCGTGAATGCTATAGTGTGGTCAATATCTCCTTCGCTTGGTTGGGTCAGTACAACACCTAGCACAATACAAGACGCATTGACATGAACATGAAACTCCTTCCAATCTGGGAATACTAAAATGGGTGCAATAACTATTTTCTTCTTCAAAACATCCAAAATTTCTTGACAATTCTCATCCCAACAACATATTGCATCCTTTTTCAACATTCCTTCCATCAACACAGTTATTTGTGCATATGCCTTGATGAATTTCTTGTAAGATCTCATATGACCCAACGTTGTGCGTAGTTGTTTAATGGTCTTCAAGGCCTCCAAATTATCTATGGCTGCTATCTTGGTAGGTCTCCCATAAATCCCTGCGTGCAAACGACATGACCCAAGAGAATCTCATACGATACAGAGAATATGCACTTTCTCAGATGAAGGGCTATTTGATGTCTTCAAAAAGTATCCATCATGAGGAGCAAACTAGCAACATGGCGCTTGGCCAACCCGAACATGGTACAGTCATCAAAGCAGACCTCCAAATATTTGTGGATAAATTCCTTAAAAGCCACAATTACCACTCACGAAAATATTACAGACACATTCTTTAGTCCAAAAGGCATTATTTTATACTCAAAACAACCCCACTGAGTTGCGAAGGTGGCCTTGCTCCAATCCTTGAATGCGATCTTGTTCTGATGGTACCATGAGAATCTATCTATGAATGAGTAGGCTTCTGGCCCCCCAACATTCTATAGTACCTTGTTTGTAAATGGTGTAGGGAATGGATCATATACACACGCATCATTCAACTTTCTTAGGTCGACACATATCTGAATTTCATCTTACTAATTGTTTTCTTGAACCACCATGGGACTCACCTAGTTTGACTCCTCCAAACGTTCAATGATGCTAGCATCCAGCATCTTATCCAACTCCTTGCACAACGTTTCTTTATATTTTGGATTTAATTTGTAGGGGCTGCTTTAGTGGCTTCGAATGTGACTTTAAAGTAATATTCATGATGCCTAGATCCCCTACTATCCATTTTATATTAGAGTACTTGCTAGGAAACAAGTCCTAATATTTGTGCAACAGCTCCATGACTTTATCAACTATATCTTCATCCAAATTGTCATCACTCTTCACAAAAATTAGCTACACTTCTGATCCAATATTCAATTGCTTAGTCCTTAATGGCTCTGATATATCGGGGATCTCCACCTGAGGTCCCTCGAATTCATTTTTTCCTTCAAACTCGGGGACATTGATGTTTTTATGATCTTCTTCACCCTCCTCTCGAGTCACATTATAACATTTGAGTGCTTTGTACAACTTTTTATTCCAATATGGTTGTACCTGTGCAACCAGTTCCTTGGGCATCTTGAATATCACAACTTTAATCATCTGTAGTGCTTCATCTATACATTCAAACCCATTGTCAAAGCTAAAATTTAACAGAAAACTTTCTTTCAACATGTCCCATTTTGTGGCCCCATGTCGCATCTTCATTTCCAAATCCT
Organism: Pinus taeda; assembly: GCA_000404065.3. Lineage (NCBI taxonomy): Eukaryota > Viridiplantae > Streptophyta > Pinopsida > Pinales > Pinaceae > Pinus > Pinus taeda. The sequence goes on along the minus strand of APFE031204274.1, from coordinate 121,696 downwards.
AGTTCATTGGTATGGTATACGTATGGCAGAAGATATGAACCCATTTTGGGTTCGGTTCTTCTCCCCATGATTTCATCCACCACACCAAATGCTGGCACAAATCATCGTTCCCTATGTATTTCTCCACCAAGCAGGTATTGGCATGCCCAAACCTCAACTTCATCATTCTTCAATACTCCTTCCAATCCATGAAACTGTCCTTATGCATACCCCACCAACGGGTAGGCATAGCACGCAGCACAATATATAGAGCTTGGAACAACTATTCCTCTCATACATACCTTTCAAAATTATCCAAAAATAAATTAACATCTTCTAAAAAATCATAATATGGTAAATTTTGTAGCTCAGTGGATATTCATCGAAGTGACTTCATCAGCAGGTTAAAGCGTAATGATGATACCTCATGTAGTCGGTTCTGCCAATGCTCAAGCTCCTCATTAGAATATGGAGTGAAGGAATTGTCCTTATCCCACACGATTCATCCATCCACAATAGGTTTGATCCAATCCTGATCACGTGTAGTGATCTTATAGATCTGATCCAGGTCATCTTCTTCTTCATAATCGTAGAATAGTTTAGTACATCACACACCCCTCAGACAGATCTAGTAGAACAATAACACTAAGCTCCTTCCTTTTGAATGTCGTTTTTAGATTGATGACCAATACATATAAAAGGCCCAATCAATGCTAAGTAGCACAAGGTATGGGTTACTATCATCAACTATCTCAATTACTTCAAAATCATCTAGGGCGCTTGCTCCTTCAATATCTAGCATTACCACATATAGTCGCCCCATAGGCATGATCTTTTGCTAGTTTTCCACACTTAGCTAGATAGGATACCACTATAGTGTATGCATCCCCATTTGTTCCCAGGTTTTCTTTGGCAACACGTTCACATCAAATCCTAGATGAGGAATTACCCAATCCATTTTGTACTCTCCAATTTGCACAGTAAGTCTCATCTCACGATTGGTTCGCTTCTTGCTTTAATCTACTTTGTGTAATTCACGTGGTTCTGACAGAGATTATTTTTACCTATACAATTATATATTAGTTCCTGTAGCCCTTCCACTTCCTTCATATCCCTTAGAAGCTTCATAAACTCTTCAAAAATGTTGGTAACAATGAATGGTCTATGTCTTGTGCATTATCATTTCCTTCATGTTTTCCCTTACTTCCCGATGTAGAGGCTTCCATGAAGCTCTTTTTTTCATCCATAAGGGTTTCAATTTTTTGTGTGTATATCGAACCCCACTTCCTTTTTAGCAACCTTGGGTACCCATTCATCAACTTATCGCTGCTTCCCCTTGTCTTCTCTAGTAGCGAAACCGCTTCTTGTAACAATATTAATATTAGGCTTATCTTCGCGACGCTCCAACCTCATCATTTGGATGTTCTATGTAGGTTGTTGGGTCCACATATTCTTTTATTGCATCTCCACAAGAAGTATCGACCAATCTTCGATGACATGGTCAAAGTACCTGCAATACTAATAGGAAGGGTGTGTAAGATTCTGACAATCATGTGCAAAATGACGTACTTCCCCAAAGTTGTAACAAATAATTTGGCCTTTACCCCTTCCACCTCCTCCTCCATGGCCTCTTCCCCAGCCTTGAAACCTTCCGTGCGCCATAGTTGTGCTATGATCTTAAAGTTACTCGCATCCTATATGTAGGGATATACTCCATCATCAATTCATAACTTCTACAGTTGCACTTATCATGACCTATCGATTTACAGAAAGTGAAAAATAATTGTTTTGGAGTCAACACAAAATTTTGCAAGAGATGGCAATTGTCAGTCACATGTATCCTAGAGATTTTACAAATTTCGCACCATAATTCTACTCTTGCACTCAACCCAATGGTGTTCTCTGGCTTCAGGGGGATCGGGCTTCCCCCTATAAGATAATTTTGATAGACCTGGCAATGGTCCTTATCATGCACATGGACCTTTCATTTCAAGCACCATACTTCTACGGGTACCTCCGGCTGGACTTCTTTTCCCTTCTCAAGGCTCTATAACTCCATATGTAAACTAGCCAACTGTGATTGAATCTGTTGTACCCCCAGATTCATATCCTTCACAAGGGAAGCTTCCAACCTCATGGAAATCTCCAAGGCTTCAAATTTCATTGATATTTTCGTTTGAGACAACGGAAATCTCAGATGTGGCAATAGTGAAGCAATGTACCATTCTATGTGTTGATCATGTGTGATTTTCATATTAACCCACTAAATCAAACACTTTAGTCTTTGATCAAAGTCCCACATGGACGAATTTACCCTCTACTCAATCTCTTTAAACTCTGTCAATGACTGCGCTTGTGGTTTAGGCTTCTTAAATTCATTCTTCAACACTTGTTCCATTTGTAGTATAGTCACATTGGGTTTACCCAAACAAAACTTGATATACCAGCTCAACGCTCTATCTTGTAGCACCATAACTAACTGTGCTTTCTTCATGTCATCATCAGTAATCTATTGTGCCTTCCATACAACATCTACTATGAACCAAAATTGTTGAGGGTCTTCAGTCCCCAGAACTTTAAGCATAAACATCTTCATCATGTTCACCATGGTGAATGATGGAGTTGGAGGTGGAGATGGAGGTGTACGTGTAGGTGTGTGAGCTAGACGTGATGGTGGAGGTGGAGTGGATCAATTCAGTATCCCTGTGAGACTATGTATTACTACCTGCAACGCACCTAGCAGTTTCCTCATAACACTGCTTTATTATTCAGTATGAGACACCCCTAAGAAAGCACTGTATTCATTGCCTAAATCTAGGTCTCTTTAGAATGTTTTCCCACTTCACGTAGCTCCCATCAGATCTCTTCTAAACATTAATTTAGTGGCATAACCCTTTTTTTTCAGAATAGAATTTTAATCCAAGTTTTTAGGGATTTGAAATAGTTACCTCTTGTCCCCTTGAAAAACCAGTGCATTGTTTCACTATAACTAATGGATGTATCGATCTCAAAATCTATAATGAATCATCCCAAAATATTATCAATCCAACAATCGACAGCTCGCACGATTTTGTTTTCTGAAGCCTCTAAGTGCTTCACCTATTCTAAGGTCCACATAATATGGTTGTCAAGCTTCCATGTTCCTTGACTATTTTCTAATTTAGAAAACCACTTGTGTAATAATTTTGCACAGAAAGGAACAAAAGAAAATTTTGTGCTCGTTAGTATATAGATATCTATTCAACAAATCTTCCTTAGACAGATGTAGCCTCCTCTTTTCCTGAGCCATGAATTCGTGTAGCTTATGATCTATCAACTTCTCAATCTATTTTTCAGTTGGGGACCATTTATTCAACATCCCACATTCCTCAGATAGATCCTGGTCCCGAGAATGGAACCATTTTTTGGCTTGATGGGGTCCCGATGGAGGTTTAGTGTTAGTTGTGCCAACCAAAAAAGCCCTAATTGTTGGCCCTTTTGGAAACAACCCACGTAGCGCAAGCTGCAGTCTCAACCAAAGCAATATTGGGGGATGACAAAACCAAGTTTCTGCATCCAAAGGTCATTGTGATGGGTTCTTGCAACTTCTAGGGCTTCCTTCACCCTTTTCCAACCCTAGCCCTTAAAATATAACTAATTATAGTAACTCACAGAAACATAATCTAACCCTTCATGGAATGCTTTAGAAATTCATAACAATAAGTAAAATAAGTAGATCTACTACTTTCACACATCAATTAAGCATTACTTGTTGTAAATTCAGAATAATAGAGGGAAACTATATAAACTTGATGAAGTGAATAAAACCATGTAGATGCACAAGTAGAGTTTCAAACAATATTTTATTGATATAATGTTCAGTTACAGACTCCTCTTCCCTTCACACTAAACTACAAGGGCCCGCGCACTCAGCCTGTAGAGATATGAATGTCTCCACACACACAGTAGTAGGAGCCTTCCCATTAACCTATGTATAGGAAAAATACTTTCCTGTCTTAGCTTACTTGCGCACATAGGAAAGTCTTTTTCTTGTCTTAGATTCATAGCGACCAAAGCCCCTTTTGACTTCTATGACCTTCACGCTATGCTCCCTCAAAATTCACAGACTTTACAAGGATATAAAAACTTATTACCAAACTTTACCCCAGGGGACCCCCTCCCATTGATTTTGAAAATGGTTCAAAGCTTCAACCCCCTACCCTTTTCCTATGTGGGGACAAGCTATAGGTGGAAGATAGGGTGTGTGATGATGATATCATAGGGTGATGTGATGGCATGGAAAGAAGACATGTGACATGATTTTCCAACATTTTGAGGTGGCCAAGTGGGCTAAATATGGGTGACACATGGCATCACATAGGAATGGATGATCTAAAGGTGACACAAGCATGATATATGAAATATTATGTGGAAAAGTCTTAGAATTTCATGCCCAGAAACTTGGTGAAGTTTTCATATGTATTTAGTCTTCGGTGGAAAATGATTTGGAGTCAGGGCTCCATGTTAGCTGGGTATCCATGAAAATCAAGGAAAGCATAGGTATAGAGAAGGAAAGTGAATTGAGCTAAGACCTCCAACCTTATGAATTATATTGGAATGTGTTCCTAGGGGTTTTTTTCCCAAAAATAACATATATGTAAGAAACCAAATGTTTTTTGGGAATATTTCAATGAAATAAGCACTATAGATGCATATAGAGCATCATAAGTTATGAGATGTTATGGGTTTGTTATATAAGGATTGTGCACTATGGGCATATGGTGTTGAAATCTACATGCATTAATGAAAAGGATCCAATCCACAGAGTGTGGGCGCATGAGTTTGAAAAGGACTATGAGATATACAAGCCTAACCCATAATCGTGATTTCGTGGAATGAAGAGTATTTGGCAGTTAGGCCATATCTGAAGAGTTGCTATAATTTTAAGGATCTCTACTAAAACCTTTTATTAGAATCAATTGCATCTACAAATATTTGAGATGCACGGAAGAGAGGGCCACAAAAGCTTAGAGAATTAATGGTGTAGTATCTACATTAAAGAGAGGCATCCATGTGACATATCGAACTATCTTAGAAGATTTGGGAAATTTTTTAAGTTGCTTAGTCAAAATTGACTTAGAAAGGATTTAAAAAGGAATTCATGCATCTATTCACATTTATGTGGACCTCAGTAAAGAATTTTTGAATAAAATCCTCCTGAAATGGAGAAATATGGTTTATTCCCAACAAGTATATTATGAAAATATAGCTTTTCTTATATATATTTCTAGTAGCCCTTACACCTTTAAAAAAAATCCCATATTCACAAGGCTCGTCTTTACACACTAAATCTAAGAAGAAATATCATGGATGGAAAGATCCAAAAGTAATTAATGGTTCTATTTCCATTGTGGCTCATGGGGAGGTAAATTCTCATAATTCGAAGGCTCTTCATGCCAATAGTGCTCTTGCAAACCTAACTGTTGGGAAAAATACTGACAGGGGGAGTGAATGAGTATTTTCAAATCAATAATTTTTTAATTTCATATTTATATTTCTGTACACGGCTTTACTGAATGGAACCTGCATATGTTCGTGAGTATTCTTAAGGCAACTAGCGCACATCCATTAAACTTATGATTCAGGTAATTCATCATATGTTGGTCTTTAGCAAGTGCATCAGTACTTTATTAAACATTAGATAGATAGTAACCATGTGCCGTAAGAAGAAAATAAACCGTTGTGGAGCGCTTGGAAGGTATGCTTTTTGAATAATAATCTAGTGGTTTTCTAATAAGTTTCCTAATCTTTTCTGCATTATAAGTCTAAAGAATAAAAGGGTTTTGATAAATTATGTGAAAATGGACAAATGAAGCTCAATCACCAATAATCGATGTTTTCTATGCAGAAGGACGCGGAAACAGGGGATTATCAAGCAGAAACAAGAAGCAAAGGGAAGGCAACTGCTGTCCCAGCGCTAGGGAACCGGATGCGGACGCGATCAAGTAAAATTAGAGCTGAATGATCCAGGAAGAGGACGTGGGACGCCAAGACGGAGAACGCAAGAAAGGAACGAGAAGAACTGAACGATTGGCGAATCCCTCAGGATCTCTGATCCTGAGGGATCGCTGCTTTAGCTTATCTTTTGTATCTAGATATCTCCGTCGTTTCTGTTATATAAAGATACCACGCCATTGAGCGTGGGGGGTCGGTTGTTGTAATTACAAGGTTCGGAACAGCTTTGAGCGTTAAGTTTTGCTAAGACTTGATTTTGTATCTTTTGTTAATGCAATCAATATAAAGAACTTTGTGTTCACTTCGTTTCTGCATCTGAAGTAGCTTCAAGCGGTGTACCATTGGTAGCCAAGGGCCCAGCTCCGACGGTCACTCGCTGTTGTACCATACGGTGATTGGTGTGGTTTGATTATTTCTTTTGTTCCAGCAATCTGATATATCTTTCACATGATAGACTATGCTTTTCAGTTAATTTCTGAATCTGAATAAGTTTCCTCATTCATGTCTCTGTATTATATAAAGCGAATTTCTTTGAATTGCATCCCGGTATTGGTATGACTGGTATCATCATTGGATTCATATAAAATAAGTGTTTATGAGATTTGAAGACAATATCACTCTGTTCAGAAATAGTCACGTCATACATTACTCTCAGATTGTTGTAATAGCTTAGAACGTGTGCATCCGTTTAAGTTTGTTGTTCCATTGCGTTATTGCTCCAATTGAGTTAGCTATTCCATTTGATTGACGTTTCCTATTTGCTGTTCCATTTATTTATGATGTTCCATTTACCTATGCTGTTCCATTTAATTCCTGCTGTCCCATTTCATAATTACTGTTCCATTTACTTTCGCTTATCTGCCTTTGTTACTTTCGAGTGATAGCAGGCCTAAGACTGTCGTGAGCCCAGCAAGACGCTGCCTGACTCCCAGATCTATAAGCCTCTGCTTTGGTTTCCTTCTTTATCAGTTTCTAAAGGGAAGGGTTATTGGTTCCGTACCCTTGACTGATCAAATTGATTTGTGTGATTTTATCCTTGAGTTGATTCAGTTACAGTTTAGTGTCTGTTTCCTTTCAATTCATTAGAGCACTATACTACCGAGCATTACTTGGGCAAAACAGCCTTGGATTGAGTTACTCCTTGAAAGAACCAAACGATCCCGGATTGACTTAATAATGTGGAATAATTGGTGGTGTGAGAGACCCTAGTTATCGACCTACAACCGTCACACATAAGAAACACACATGAACACCAATATTTAAGGTGGAAACCCAATGTGGGAAAAAACCACCTATTGCCATCATTTCTATCTTCTTTTTAATATAAATAAAAATGTTTTTACAATCTTGTACTCGTGAAAACTCATACCAGTGCTCAGGCACCCACCTATAGAAGGCCACAACCTTCCCTCATTATTTGTCGCCTTTTGGAAGGGATATAAAACCCCCTGGTTCTTGTACTAACGTAAATGTGTACCACCACACACACACCAACCTGCAAAAGGCCACAACCTTCTCTCGATACCTAGCTACTACTAGAAGGGAGCTCCAACGCCCTGATCTGATTACCATCTACTACTGGAAGGAAGCTCCAACTCCTTCACTAAATGATCCAGGTAGATATTGGTGGCCACTCACCTATTCCACTTGGACCCTAACCATTATTTCTTTTAGTTTTTCAATTTCCTTAATTGTAGCATAATTTAGTATTTTTGGTGTTTTTTGGGTCCTAAACTTCTGGAGCCGTTTTGAGGCCCTAAATGAAGTTATTTTTGGAAAAAATCCTTTGGTGATTACATAGGCAATCTCATCGCTAGTTATAGTCCTTGGAGAGATCTTTCCAGCGAGGTATCATACGCATCAAACAAAGATAATATGACCAAGTTACAACCCCGAGAAGTTGCCTGCTCAACTAACCCCAACGAGGCCTATAAAATCTTGGTGTTACATCTCCTTAGGTTAGGGTTTTGTTTTTTTAGGGTTTTCTCTTATTGTTCAATAATAAAAATTCCCTTGAGCCTCATTGTAATAGTTTAGGGGCATGTAGCTGCCACATATCTTCTTAGAAATAAGCTACCATCGCCCAAGCTATCTTGTTTCCATTTTGTTTGTAAGCATAGTTAATTATTTTTCTATTAATGAAATGAAGTGTTTGTTTGCTACATCTTTGTGTTTATGAGTATATCTATAAGTTGTTGCATTCCTATTTATGTTTGTATCAACGGTATTAGAGTGGTCTCCTCTTTCTCGGTTTTTCTTTGCTTGTATCGAATGAGGTGAGGGTATAAGGAGTTAGGGCTCGATTTGGTTGAACCATTGTAGGATCAACCTCACAAAACTGAATGACCCCCCATGGCAGAAGAAAAGAAAGATGAGGGGGCACGAGATCCTTTCAAAATATTTCTCCAAGAAGCCCTTGACCAACATAGGGATGTAATGTTGGATAAGTTTTCCCAGATCCTTTGACGACTACCCACAGACGATGCATCTTCATCCAGCAACCACTCTAGAGGTTCCACTCCTTCTAAGGTACAAGTTAACTTTGATATTCCCATATTTGAAGGCATCATAGATGCAGACGCCGTAGATAAATTGTTAAATCTATTGGAAGGATATTTGTCAGTTCATGACTTTTCTAATCGGGAAAAGATTACATTTGCACTTCTCAAAGCCGCCCCACACATCAAGGACTCATAGGAAACCTACTGTGAACAAAAGGACGAGAGTGAATCCCCGTTGTTTTTAGTTGCACCCATTTGGAATTATTTCTGAGATTCCATTAAGGAACAATTTTACCCTATTGGGAGCTATAAAGATAAATACATAAAGTGGACCATGCTAAACAAGGAAGGGAGCAAGATGTGTCAGAGTTGACAAATACTTTCCATACCCTTCACACAAAGCTGGATATCAAGGATGCTGAGCGGAACTTGGTGCTCAAGTACCGTGGATGCTTACACAAGTACATCCAGGATGAGATGGAGTTCCTCGACATTTTCTCGCTTAGCATAGCGTATTGGTACACTATAAATATTGAGCATACGTTTAAACAGAAGAAGCGGGACTTTGGACCTACGAATCTAAAGCAAGTGAAAGGCGCCCCCAAACCACATAAAAAGGGACCAAGCCAAGGCGGGGCTTATTGGATTTGTGGTCCCTAACCCAGGTTCAGCGTTAGTCAGCAAAATAAATCACTACACTACTGGCCGTTTTGGCATCAACCAGTGGGGCACGTACTGAAGTCTCACCCGACGCAGTATGGGGGGATGCTAGAACCAAGTTTTTGCACAGTGAGATGGTCATGATGTTAGTTTCTACCCTATGCCCCTATTTTTATGCAGGTCACTAAGCCTTAGGGCTTTGTCAATATACCCTTCAGTACATCCGCGAAGGTGTACGATTGACCTTTTCGCAACCCTAACCCATGGTTCAGGTAGTTTCACGCAACTATGACAATGTATTGTATAGGTTCCCAAGTTATCTCAAGTGTTTTAATTATATTGCTAATCAATATTAGTTAGCATCGCGTAAATGATATCTTTACTTGTGTTCAATTAACAAATATAATCAGATATATTCACGCATCCAATAAACATTGTAAATTAAACACAAGATGAAATATAATCAGATGCATTAACAAAGACTAAATACATAGTAATTGTAGAGTACTTCTCTTTATTGATATCTTCCAGTCTAATACATACTCTCTCCACCATGTGCAAACAGTTGTGTGGGTCCATGCACTTAGCTGCAGACTTCCACCCTAGGCCTCTACACACTCAGCTGTAGACCTCTACCTATGCTAAGACCCGAAAACACTTAGACTTCTCTACCAAAACTCCAATACTTTCTTTATTTTCCCCTCTCTCTGCCTATATCTTACTTACTTAGCTCTTTTTTATACAATCCCATGGTCTTCGAACCATCGATAGATCTTTACATCTGACTTGACACTTTACAAAATAAGGGCGAAAAACCCTTTATGAATTTTGACACCTTCATGCTCTGTGATCACAAAATGTGGAGACTTTATAATTTTATTACAAAATTGTCCCAAAATATGGGCTTTTAGCCCCAACTCTGCTCTTGGGGGAACCAATTCACAACAAGCCCCCAACAAAAGATGGTGACTCACCCTTGAGTCACTCTGCGGGAATAGAGATCTTGGCATGAAGACCTCACAGCTCAAAGGGTATGACGAGAACCTCAGAGGTGCATTCTGCGACCGCTTGCTTCACTTCTTCAACCAACTGCTTTGACGCTAGAACTAAATTGTTAGCCTTAAGCTTCTGCTGAGTCACTTGAAGACTAGCAAACTTGCCTTTAATGGAGGCCATGAATGAATCGACTTCATCCAACCAGGGCTTCAAGCACACCTTCAACACTGCCTCTTTGTGTTGCACTACATCTACCTATTCCTTCAATGTTTTGGCCTCCTGTAGATTTGCCAGTCTCTATGAGAGAGCAATGGTGCACGCTTTACCTTTTACTTCATTATAGCATTACTACAATTTTCACACCTCTGTCTCGAGCCGTTGTACATTAGGATCCTCCTACAGACCCTTCATGACCTCGAATGAATATTGAAACAGTTGTGTGCAGTGTGCTATTGCATTCTCTACTACCACTATCACCTCTGTGACAATGATTGCACACTGCTCCTTTACTTCCAGCGGAGTTGAAGGTTGGGCCTTCATTTACAAATCTGCAATCTATAGGTTTAGCTCCAACTAAACCTTATCCAACTCTGTGTGAGTATCACGCACCCCTGTAGCAAGGTTATGAATGTGCACCTCGACCAGTTCTCCATTTTGAATGGCCAACTCTAAGACCATTCGGCATGCTTCCTCCACGGCCTGAACTATGCGCTTGTTTCAGTCAGTTACCTCAGTCATGGTCGTAATGGTAGAGTCTCACTATAGGACCAGCTACACATTATTGATCTGTTGTTCACTAATCACCTGCACAAAATTCTGTTCATGGGCTCTCAACTCTGTGATCACCCCATCCTGTAGTAGGTGGAGCGCCTCGTGAGGAACTACTACCAAATTCAATGCCACTCCCTTGAGGGCACTCACAGCGGGTCTATGAGCTTCATTTTCCATGGTAAGTGCTCCATCCAGTAACATTATCTCTCATGAGTCCTTTGCACATGGAATCTTGGTAGGATCTGAAGTACTGATGGCGAGGCCAGTGGACACAACAATAGCCTGTGATGCGTGCATCTGTAGCTCATGCAAACCCATCTCAATGGCCCCAAATAGTTTCTGTTGTTACTGCTCGAATTGCTGCAGTACCTCCAATATGACATCCCACATCGTGTCTCCAATGTCATTCAAAACTCCCTCTGTTAGGGTGATTGGGTCTAGCGACGTCTTAGTGGGCTTGGATTTCTTCTACTGCCCAACTTTTTCTTTGTTCTCTTAGATTTTTGATGTTGTACGATGCCATCTGCGGATATGTTCCATGATACTCTGTTTTCTCGTCTGTTTCTTCCTTTGTTTTAGGCGAACAGAACCTCACACCTTTGTCAGAGCGATGATCTATTCCACCTATCTGCCTTTTTACCTGCTATACATCATCGTGCTCTGCTTAAGCCTTGTCAGCAGCCTCCTTCTTCCTCTTCTTGACTATTTGCACCATCTTGAGCTTGGCCTCCTCATTTTTGCATTGTGGCAATGGACTTGCTTGACCCCACTGCCAAGCCCAAGGTAGTACGCCACTCTGTCGGCCAATGATCATGAATTGCATCAATCATGTCATCTGTTACCAAGTAAGGGAAGTCATGCCACTTCTAGTCAGGTCCTTTCGTGCCCTGACAAAAACACACTAAAAGTCTACCTTGAACTCCACGTACTCCTGCAGTTTGGAAAACAGAGTAGGCGACAATCGTGGTTTCTAATTGATAGCCATGTGTATATTCATTTCCATCAAGATCGAGAAGATCTTGCTATCCTTGATGCAATGAGTATCCTTAGCTACCCACAGCGAAGCGTACTTCACTACTTCTAGCTGGCTCGATGTAACTGAGGGTAATTGACTATCTTCTAGTAGCTTGAAAGCTACCAACACAATTGACAACAAGAGCCACGCATAGTGGAAGGTCTCGTTGAGCTCTTGTGCCTCATGGCAGTTCATAAAGAACTCACCACAGAGATAGTGCACCCAATTAAATTGGACTCCTTTGGCACATTGGGCTGCTAGAGCAATGACCAGTGCCAACACTTCATCTACACGACACTTCTTCATAACTTTTCCTACCAAGATCTACATGGCCACCTTGAATGAAAAGATCACAGATACTCGAGATGGTATAGCCTCACGGTTTCTTCACGAGTTTCAATTTCTCTTTCATGGCCTCCACGAGGGCCTGCTCACCACCTTTTCCATCAAACATCATAGCCGCATTTTCCCCTATACAGGGCAACTATGTGATCCTATGGATCAACTGTCGGTGATGGGTATTGGTTCCTCCAGCCACACACACACATCATGCACCAATCATAGTAGCTGCTTGATGAACAATACTGTAATGGGTGTGTGATTGTAGTGCGGCACCCATATAAGTTTGAGCAAACCTGCCTTGTCTACTCCCTTGAGCCACTTCCGCAGTTCCAATGTAGTCATGCCAGTGGTTACTTGAACAACGCAGTGCATTAGTTGTTCTGTCACCAAGTGTGGGAACTTCTTAGTGTTAGCTAAGTCCCAATCTTCCAGTTTCAATAGCAAAACCCACCCCAAGCATGGTCCTTCAAAGACAATCTCATCCAATAGCAGAGGAATGTGTGTTACACTGAATTTTGTCGCCTTGACTATCTGCAGTTATATGGCCCCATCAATAGCCATATTGTCCTCTTTGTCAAGCCCCATACCTCTGCTCTTCATGTCAAAACTTCAAAAGAGAGAAA
>APFE031204274.1:96224-108506 GCA_000404065.3 Pinus taeda | reverse complement strand
GGAATTAGGGCTTCCATTGTTGACTTGTAAGGAGAGATCACTAGCCTTCCTTGTTGCCATATTGGGAGTGGGTGAGCTTGTCAAAGTAGAGGAAATCTCTTGCTGGACCCTGGGAGGAGCTTGCACAACACCAAGGCCCAGGTTGTAATGGTTCCTTTTTGATTATTTAATACAAATAAGTCCATTCTTCTCAATGATTTGTTGTTAATGAATTATTTCATGTACTCCTTGGTCTATGTGATAAATATGCTTTGTTTTATGATGAATATTCAGATGTTATGTAATCGTTTGGTTTGTTAGTGTATGCAGGTCTGAAAGTGAAGGAGGAGCTCATCTGGATCAGCAAGGCTGGACTGCTACAACAAGCGTTGGACCTAAGGTAAGATCTAAAACATTTGAATTCTCGTAGAATGATGTGTATTTAGAGAAGGATAGCTCTTGTTTGGTTTGTTTGTCACTAGAGAGTCTTAGACTCCTAGGGAGGTTAGATTTGTCCGCAAATATAACTCTTTCCGCATGACAATGTGCAGGGCAACCTTGCTTTCATTGATGTCCTTTGGCACCTTGGTCTTGCCTTTGTGTGGAGGGATGTATTCAGGCAACTTAGTGATAGGGTTAGAAACCTCGATTTCAACGTCCTCCACTTCCACCCCCAAATCCTCATCATCCATCAGGATGTCCTCAATCTCTTCCTCCTCCTGCTCCAAGTTAATGGTTTTTTCCTTTTCCTCTGCAGTGGGCTTATCCTTATGTGGGTTTATTCTAGGCGATGCACACACCTGTATCGCAACCTGCTTGCCCTTCTTATCCTTCATACTCTCCTTGGTTGGGGTAGGCTTCACTCTAGGCATCTGTCATGACTTGCAGACTTTAGCTAATATCTATGCAACCTCTGGAGCAACTCCTTATGCCTCCATAACAACATCTGGCACAACCCTCTCGGTTGTCACTGCTTCGATGTTCATAGCTTTGGATCCTAGGATAAAATCATAGATGAAATTGCGATTGGACTTAGGAAATCAATCAAAAACTGGGTAGTCAAGAAATTCTTTGAAGAATGCACAGATCATGCACGTCTAAATTCAAATCTGACCAATCCCCCCACATTTGGTTCATTAATGTCGAATTGGTGACAGATTTCCAAGGATCTTACCCATAAATTTTGTGTCAAATGTTCGATGCTCACTCCATTTGGCCACATTCTTATCATCAAATCATGAATAGTGACTTAATGGTCACTTTCCAGCTGACCTGCGCGATTTCTCCCCAGGTAGCGTATCTCACACCGTACTGTCACGAACCTTGTGACATCAGCTCGTTCTGTAGAATCCTCCAATCACGCAGTTCCCCAACTCAGACAATGTAGTTTACAGCCCAGTGCCTCCTTTTAGCTTCTTGGAGCACTAATACTATAATACCTTCATAGACTCACTTGGTCAGATCACAAGTGTATGGCTTCAATTGCCTACCATTCACCTTGCCTAGGAAGGGATCTCCATTCAATTTAACCAACTGAACTGCTCCACCATTGGTAATATCCTTAATGACATAGGGCCCTAACCAATGCATTATAAATATCCCTGGAAATTTATCAAACTTGCTATCATATAAAAAAACCAGATCATTTACCTTAAAGGTGCACAGTTTAATGTGTCGATCATGCCATGCTTTTTTGCGCTGCTTTTGGACCTGTGGGTGAAATCCAGCCAGAAATATTTCTTTCTCAATCTCTGCGAGCCTCTCTTCCAGGGCTTCGCGGTCTTTCATACCTATGAGCGATGCTATGCACAGACTAGGCACAATGTATTCCATTGGAATCACTGCTCAACACCATATAAAATCCTAAAGGGTTGTCGAGTCAAATTTTTGCCTATTGTTCAATAGGCCCATAGTAATGCGGGTATGCGTAGGTCCCAATCACTTTTCTCATAATTGCAAACCTTGGTTAGTGCGTTCTCTAGTGGCTTATTGAATGCTTCCACTATCCCATTATCCTATGGGTGATAAGGGATGATTTTATGATGATACACATGAAATTCCTTCGTCAGTGCATTGATCGTTTCATTCAGAAAGTGCGTACCACAATCACTGATCAAAACCTTTGGACACCCAAATCACGTCAGTACATACTCAAAGAGAAACTTCACACCGATCACGCCTATGAAGTCCTTGAAATGTTGTGCCTCTACCCATCGAGTTAAATACTTATTCACGGTGATAATGTACTGTGCTCCCATCTTCTTTCCTTGTGGATGAATGTATCCCACAAAATCTATCTCCCATTTCTTGAAAGGTTGTAACATCATTTATGGGTTCAAGGGTAACTCATCTCTCCACGATGGCCTGTTAGCACTTTGACATGCATCGCATGCCTTTCTGTAAGATTTTTAATCTTGATGGAGGGTTAGCCACAACAACCTTAATCGTAGAATCTTATGTGTGGTCACCCTTCCTGTGTAATTCCATTCCGTGGCACCCCCATGAGTGTCCGCGAGGATACTACTCCTTTCAAACTCTGGAAAATATCATTGTAATACTTCATCTGACCCGATTTTGTACAAATGTCCAGGAATGACATAAAAATCTGCCACACGCACCACTAATTCATTTTTTTTTCGGCGGTGTAGCCTTCCGGGGTAGTTCCTATCTTTAGGAATTCTATGATGTCTTCAAAGTGACCATTTGCGACACACACTGCAAAGAGCTACAAGTCAGGTAGTCCCTCCTCCAAATTATTGGGCTCTTTCCCCATTTCGATGCACGACAGATGGTCTAGTCCCTTGTTCAGTCATCCAGGCTTCACAATAACTTCAAAATCATACTCCTAGAACAATAACAACCACCACATATTCCTCCACCCCATCACATGATTATTGACCAGGTATTTAAACATAGAATGATCAATATACATCTTAAAATGTCCACCTAGCAAGTAGTTTCTAAACTTCTAGAATGTCTATACCATGGGTAGTCCTTCACGCTCAGTGGTGGAATAGTTCTTCTCATCCTTGGATAACCTCCTACTTGCGAATGCTATAGGATGGTCCAATTCTCCTCTACCAGCCTGTGTTAGTACTTCTCCCAGTGCTATACATGACATGTCTACATGTACAAGAAACTCCTTCTTCTAATACGGGAGGACTAAAATCGGCGTAGTGACCATTTTTCCCTTCAGCACATCTAAGCTTTTCTTACAATCCTCGTTCCAACAGAATGTGACATCCTTTTTCAGCAGCTTCTCCATAGGCATAGTGATCCAGGCATAGCCCCTAATAAAATTCCTATAGTATCGACTATGTCCCAAGGTTACACACAACTGTTTCACACTCCTCGACGCCTCCAAGTTAAGTATCCCTGTGATCTTTGTGGGATCTACCATATGTCCATGTCTACAAACCACATGACCTAGAAGTGTCCCAAAAGCAACAAAAGATAGACATTTCTTTAGATTGAGCACAATCTGGTACCTTTGATAAGTATCTAGCATTAAGCACAAACTCGACACATGGTGTTTTACCAACGCAAACACCGTCCAATCATCAAAGTACACCTCTAGAAACTTATGAAAGAAGTCTTTGAATGTAGCAATGTGTACGAGTGAAAAAATTGCAGGTGCATTCTTTAATCCAAAAGGCATTGCAGTGTACTAAAAACATCCCCATTCAGTCATGAATGTTGTCTTGCTTCTATATTTAGGCATGATTTTGAGCTAATGGTACTCGGAAAACCCACCATTGAAGGAGTACGCTTCCTAGCCACCTACATTATCTAATACCTCATTAGTGAATGGATTCGGGAAAGGATCATGCACGCAAGTGTCATTCAACTTTCTAGGATATATGCATATCCTTATTTCATCCTTCTACTTCTTTTCTTGTACCACCATTGGGCTCACCCAATGAAATTCTTCTACGGGCTCAATGATGGCTCGCGCAAGCATCCTATCTAACTCTAAGCGGACCTTCTCCTTATACTTCAAGTTGAGAGGGTAATGTCTTTTCTTAACCAGCTTCGTGTCGGGTTTTAACATGATCTTCATAATGCCTAGGTCCCCTATTATCCCCTTTAAATCCATAAACTTGGTAGGGAACAAATCCTAGTATTCGCGGAGCAATTTGGTGATGCTATCTACAATCGTGTCATCCCAGTAATCTTCAATATTCGCAAATTTCGGCTCCAACTCTATATCAATATTTAGTTGTTTCATTTTCAGTCATGCAGTTATATTAGGATTCTCAATGTGTGGCCCCTTGACCTCATAGTGAACCTCGGTTTTAGGGATATTAATATTTCGTAGGTCTTCATCTTCTTCTCCAGCAGTTACATTATAGCATTACAGCATGTGGCTCAATTGAGTAGTCCAATCGGGTTGAATTACATCCAAAGAGTCCTGCGATATCCTAAATATTATTGCTTTAACTTCTTATATGGCTTCGTCAATAAACTCAAACTTGTCTTTGAAGTTGAACGTCATTATGAACCCTTCACACAAAATATCCCATTCGCCTATGTCATGGCGAAGCTGTGTCTCCAAGTACCAGTTCATGGAGATGACATCTAAGTTTTGACAAAACAAGTGCACCCATTTAGGTTGGGGCTTCACTCCATAGGGCTTAGCCCATTTGGCCAAGTGTGCATATGGAGTTTCCTTCTCATCATACTTTTTTTATCACTCATACCTTCAACTTCCCAAAGCATCTCCTCATCATCGTCCTACACTCGTGCCAATCATCAAAACTACCCTTGTGTGTACCCCACCATCTCGCGGGCGTAGCATTTAGTGCCCAATATAAATCCTGGAAGCACTACTTCTCTGGTACATCCCTCTCAAATGCATCCAAAAACACATCCACATCATTCAAGCCATCATAAGTCAACATATTTCTTACCGTTGATGACACGCAGCGTAGCGATCAGGTTATCATGTTACAACTCAGTGTGGTTACTTCAGTTAGCCAATTCTACCAACACTCTAATTCTTCCTCTAAGTCTGAATTGCAGGAAATCTCATGATCCCATACAATTCATCCATTCGTTGTCAGATTCACTCAATCTTGCTCTCACGATATTATTTTGTATATGCAGTCAAATTGTTATCGCTTTCGTAATTGCGGACTGCTTCAGTATAGTGTGATCCATTAGCAGGATCTGTGGGTAATATTATGTGAAGCGATTTCTTTTCAAATATTATCTTTCGCTTATTTAGGTTGATTACCACAATCATGTCAGTAGCCCAATCAATGATAAGGAGTGCACTGTAGGGGTTGTTTTCATCCACAATTTCTATTATTCAAAGTCAACCAATTCGCTCGCACCTTCAATATCTATAGTTACTCCTTGCAGCCATCCCATGGGGATGATATTCTATTGATTTTCCATCCTTAAGTGAATCAGAGACCACTGTAGCATAGGTCTCCCCATCCGCTCCCAAGTCTACTTCGGAGGAATGTTCACATCTGACCCCATATCCAAAATAGCTTTATGAATTTTTTATTCTCCTATCTATGTGGTCAGTCTCATCTCACATCCTATCTTTTCTTTATTCTTACCAATCTTTTGTACCATGCATGATTCACCGAGAGTGTTTCCAGCACATTTATTTTTAAGTTCTTTAAACCCCTTCATAGCCTTTCTATCATGTAGCAACTTCATGCATGTCTCTAGAAGGGTCGTAAGCATACAAGGTTCCATTTCCTGAACAACATTATCCCGGCTCCCTGAGGTAGAGACCTGTTAGGACCATATACTACTAGTGTAACCCCTTATGGTTATTAGTACAACCCCCTTATTATATTGTTGTACCCATGTAGTTCCCATATTTTTGCTATTGTGCACTATAGCAGCTCAGTGTTGTTATTATTGTGCCGTCACATTATTATTGCTATGTTGGCTCTATTTATATTATGACCCCTTAGACTCCTATATATAGAAAGGAGGTCTTGTCATTTGTGTCATCCAAGAATTGTTCATTTCTGTAATGTAAAGGAGGTTGCCCCCTCGAAGAGGTTGAATTCTAAGGCATTTATCTCTCTTTTCTATCTTTTTGTGAGCTGGTTTCATAACATTTGGTATTAGAGCTTTGGATTCTATGGTTTCAGTGCTCCAAACAGGTCATCGTGGAATTTGCGCTATAGCTTTTTTCTTGAGACGTTTCAGACGCTAAAAGCAAACCCATTTGGGTTGAAATTTTTCTACACCTCGGGTCTGAATTTCAGAGCTTTTCACACTATATTTGTGGAGATATGCTCTTAGGAAGCTAGCCTTTTTGCAAACTCCCGAATTACATTCCAAACAGGTGACCTGGGGAAAATAGCCATAACTTTTGTTTTGAGCATCAGATTGAAATTTAGTAAGAACTTATAGTACGAGGATGGACTTTAGTTTCTTTTATACATTTTTTGAGATCCAAAGGTCAAAAAAATGACACATGGCATGTCGTACAAGTTTGCTCTGTTGAACTAGTCTATAATCAAGTCACCGTGGGAGATTTGGAATAACTCTTCCTTGGAGATTCCAATTTGGATCAGACTAGTGGCATTGGAAAGTGGGCATAGAGGGATACTACAAGTCACAATTTTAGAATTGGAAGATCCAAAATTACAGAGTTACAGCCATTTCAAGATCGAGCTCCTAAAATCAAGAAAAAGTGAGATGAGGAATTTTGATGGCAAGGATTCGGTAAATTGGATACTACAGATGGAGAAATATTTTGTTCTACATGGTGTACCATTGTTACAAAACGTATGTATTGCATCTAATTATTTAGAACCAAATCAATTTTTATGGTATAGAGGGCTTTCTTCTCGTAAACCACTTGTCACGTGGTCAATTTTCACAGAGTAAATGATACCACATTATAACTATGTAAACTTTGAAACGGGAACTATAAACTCAAAACGAGAACTCTGGCAAAAAAACCCCAAAACAACATCAAAAACAATGCTAAAAATGAAGAGTGTGCATACTGGAACAATGATTTTAATTTTTAGGGGTCAATTTTGAACATGTTTTAAAAATGGTGGCGACTACGAAATTTACTACGAAACTTTCATGCAAAATATAGCTTCAAAATGAAAGTGATGATACTAGAACAATGATCTTTTTTTTAGGGTCAATTTTCAAACTTTTTAAAAAATGTTAGTAAAACCAAATTTTTATCTGCCAAACAAAGTTGTTTATGAGGAAAAAACACGTTAATGTTTCTGGTAGAATATCCTTTTTCTTTCCTAAGTATAAATTCAACATGTTTTCAACCATAACATGTTAGATACAAAAGAAATTGAATTTTTTCAACTATAAAATTAAAAAACTATGAAATTATGAATGAATTACATCACTAAATGAATTCAAAAGTCATTATTTGTATATTGAATAAAACATACATTATATCTCTAATTTAATATTGTGTTGTAGATATTTTAAACAATAAAAATTACCATAATTAAGATGTATAATCCAAAAACATAAAAATGCCTCACAACTTCTCATTTAACACCATATGGAAATCATCAATTTTCTTTCAAGATACAATGCATAGATCAATTATATAAACTATCTTAAACAATTATTCAAAATTACTCATATTTTCTTGCACACCATCAGAATTCACATCTTCAGATGAGTGACTGGATGCTGACGAAGATGTTCCATATTCTTCTTTTTCATCAACTAGTGCCCCATCTGAGTCCACATGCATACCCAACATTTCAGGTTTCAAAATTCTTCTAGCCTACGACTGGTTTCAGCAGACTCCCATCTCAACATTGTTCCTTCTGGTAACAACCTTTTCAGAATCTCTATCGTCTTGAAGCGAAAAGTTCCTCTCTTTGTTAAATTTAAGTCATAAACAAGTATGTCAACATCCTCGAATTTTAATATGTCTGTGCGGCGGCGATTTATATTTGTACCCTTTCTTTTTCTCTTTCTGCCATTTTTTTGGTCCACTACCATCTCTGGCTTATACACACCATTGAATGGGTGTGTATTTGTGGCATACCAATGTACTTAAACACTTGTAACTTCCTCATTTTCTGTAAAGACCTTTATAACTTTAGCAACCCAGAATAGATAGCCATTGATATCTCCATCTACTAGCACTACAATCATGCAACCCTCCTTAATATCATGTACTGAACCCCTGTAAAGGTCTTCCATGGCTTCACGTTGTGCACGAGACCTTTTGGAACCAATATACATCTCTCTTTCCTCTGCCTGTGAAGAATTAATAATACCTTGAGATTGTTGTTGTTCAACAATGTTTCTTTCCTCATGTTCATTTGACACATTTTGTGGCCAAATAAATGGATTTTTCAAAGGTATATCTTCATTTGTTGTTGTTGAAATGATATCACTTTTATTATTGAAAAATGACTCCCACCAAACTAAATCAGCAATGTCAAAGTACTCATATGTATATCTAATACATTAATTAATTTCTTCCAGGCAATCAGAATAATTTATATCTCTATTTTGTCTGCGTGCATTCTGAACTTCACCAACTGATTTTAATAACAATATTTCTGATGCAAATATTGGATGATCTGGAATGAACTTCAAAAATTCCAAACCTCATGATGGTGCCCATTCTGCAGTAGTTGAATACTTCTTGCCCCATATTAGTGTTTTCCCATCAATTTTTTTGATACAAAATTGATGTTGGAAGCTAATGTCATTAAGTTGTTCAATGCATTTCCCCTCACCATATGATCCCAGAATAAACCTTCACATGTCAACAGTTTCTTCCAACACATCAGAAGTAGGCTCTCGCGTGTATGATTTCTTAAGACATTCAATTAGTGATGGCAAGCTCCCAACTTGCTTCCTCCTCAATATGACTGAAAAACGACTGAACATCTGATCAATATGGTCATGAGTGTGCCTAACAAGAAGGAAACCAACCTTTACCTTTTAGAAAATTCTCAATTCAACAAACAGGTTTAGATATCCAAAAACAGCTTGATTTTTGTTTTCACGACAAGTGTTGTCCAATTGTAGATACAAAACTTCAAGAAGAGTACCAGACCAATGAGAAATCACATCATGAATTATGGTTATGGTAATATTTGCATCATTATGAATATTTGGAGCTATGAAGTAAACCCTTGGCAACATTTTCCCATTGACGACCATACAACCAACCAAGTGAAACTGAAAACAATTTTCCTCTTGTAAATTTTTCGGTGTGTGAACAAAATGTGGTAAAAGTATTTTCTTCTAGTCCATACCACCAATTATCAAACCCAAATATTTATTTGGATTATCATAACACTTCTTTCGATGCTTGTACAACTTCTTCCTTTCATTTGTTTGTTGTTTATGATGATCCCGAAGTTCTTTAACAATTAAATCTACACAACATAAAAGAAATTCATTAAGAAATATGTTTTCATAGTTGATGACTATACAATTTTAAAAGTTAAAGTTATGAATGCTTACCTCTTTCTGACCCTTCACATTTTTCCCTTTTTTATCTTAGAGAAGCACATGTACTGCAAATCCCCATCCTTGTCTTCTTAGGAATATGGAGATTGTTGAATTCTTTCTTCCATACTTTCACAAAATATTGATATGTAATAAACTGTCCATGTCCCTAAGCACCTTCTGCGTATTCTTTGTATAACCTATAGATTTCTCGTCTTGAAAAATTATCTGGAATATGTATTGTCTCTCTATTTGGCATACACTCTCCATGCTTTGGAAAGAAATCTTTCATCCATGACATTGCAGTATTTGATAATGGCCCAACCTGTCTTTTATGACATACTTCTGAATAAAATGTGGGATCCTTTTCCAAATTTTCTTGAATTATCGAGAGACAAAAATTCCCAATCGGAAACATTTTGAAAGCTTTTCTATAGATAAATAAAGTCCTAATATGATAATCATAACTTGACAATGTAGATTGCATGCACCCAACTAAATATGAATTTTGCATGCTTTTATTCATTGACAAATATCTCTTCCTGATTTCTAATGAAAATTTGAAATCCATATGTTTCAAGCAATATTTTTGGCAACATTCACTTGAAATGAGAGCACTGATAGAACTTCTTCTCGTTAGATATTCTGATCTACCCCTTGTATAACTAGAAAAAATTGCATTGATATGAAAAGGTATGCTCCTACTCCTCGATAAAATATTTCATGGCAACATCTCCATCATTGGATCATCATTAAGAGGAATTTTATTCACACTATGATCAGATCTGTTGCAGGATTTTATCCCCTAAGGCTCTTGGGTGGAACCCTAGCAGACTAAAAGTTGTCTAAATCAAGAAACATGCACACACAAAGCCATTATGCTAGAAAAATCTATTTCTAATGTGAGAAGGATGTACCTCAAGTCCTACGTTTGGGTAGTTCCTCAAGGGTCCAAACCCTTCTTCACGTCCCTTCTGCTCCTTTTCCCTGCAAAAACAACAATTCCAAAGAATGCAGCAGTATATGGACAAAGATTTATGTAAAAATCATGTTTACGTTATACAAGAAAGGAGTTAGTTATAAACTTTTAGACATCTATTCATACATGAAATTCAAACATGAACATCATTAACATAAAGAAAGAAGCATATCGGGAACAAGACGTGTTTCTTTATTAGACAAATAGAATAGTACGAAACTAAAAAAAAGAGCAATATCACCTGAACCACTTCTGTAGGATCAAAGCTCAGCCTCCTTCTGGATCCGTCCCGCCTCAAGCCTCTAGTAGGTCACCTTCCAATACTCACTCCAAGATGTCATGACTAAGGGATGAACATCAAATCACAAGGAAACAAGGGTTTCCTGTACAATATGGGGGAAGTGCAGAAGGCACAAGGGTCTTCAGACCTGATCAGGGGGAAATCTTGGTATAATAACCTTTCTCTATATTCTCCTCTCCCTTAGGCCTTCCCTTAGGTGTCATTTAATACCAATTCCAAAGTAGTTTTTTAGTTAGGAATTGGTTGGGGACAGTTGAGGCCATGGGCACTAACAGGTGATCAGCAGGTAAAACCCGCGATCTCCGCCCGAAAATAAGTAGTTTTATATTTTTTTAAGTGTTTTAATACATATACGCGGGTTGGGTATGTATGAACCCGCATATACATGCGTTTAACTCAGGGAAATGTCGCGTACAGGGAATAAAACACTGTTTTTTAGATTCTGGATCAGGTCTGGAAGGAGGGGTTTCCCTAGGCCATGAGTGCAGCATCACAAACCATAATAGTGAGATTTGGAGCTATAACAGATGCCCCCTAATATATGAGGTCAGAAGTGGTACATTATGGCCGAAATATATTAAGCAAGTACATGGAAAGGAAACCTGCCAAAAGCTGAGGAGTACTTCACCGGAAGTTAGCCTGCCAAGCCATAAAAGAAGATCAGAAAGAAACACTGTCTGAGGCGGGCATACCCATGCTCAGAGAAAGAAAAGCATGTCCGCATATCAAGTACAAGCGGATCCACTAAGTATACAGGTATAAATGACTGGAGAATACATAATGGATCATCTGATCATGATCGAACAAGTACATTTCTGAATATCACATATAAACTGTCGATGATACTGGAAGATACAACGGATCATTGATATCAAAGACTGATCCCAAAAGGTACCAACTGAACATGACGGACAAGGATGGTACTACACTGCAAACTCAGGTGCCAGCATATAGAATTTCTCCATGACTAACTGCAACATATAAGCTGGAATGGTATCAAATAGTAGTAACAGGAGCAACTGTCAAGTGAACCAATGAATGCTGATACAACCTGAGGTATTCACCGACCGCCGTGGTACATTTCTAGGCCATGGGAATAAATGATCTGAAGTCGACCATGTGAGAAATCGTTTGATTACCGGTCATTAATGTATACCGTTAACAAACGCGAGACTACTAACCGATAATGATAATGAGCGTCAAGGTACCCAGTACAAACTAACAAGTGTGAATAAATGAGTTGAAGTCGAACATCTGTAAGAATCTATCGATCAGGAGGCAATGATGGTTTCCCACTATCAATAGCGAAGGATCTGCCACTAATGACTGCAAACCCCAAGGTACTGCCAAATGGACTCTAGATCTTTGCCCCAGAGCAATGAGTCGGAGTCGATAGGGAAAGATCCGCTAGAAGGAAGGCATTAAGGCATCCTTCATCAATCTAGCACGAGTGTAACCCGTAGGCCAATAATGTGGAAGGAATCGGACGAAGGAAGATGTAGTAACCGAACCGAGGTACGTTTCCGGCGTACACAAGATGTAGCTAGCGCACGGCAGAAACCCTCTGAACCACCCAATAATG
>APFE031204274.1:66050-76604 GCA_000404065.3 Pinus taeda | reverse complement strand
TCCTTCAAAAAGGAAGAAATTGCATTGCAATTGAAAAAGATCCAGTACAAGTGCAATTGTCATTCAGCAAAGAATTAATGCTCTTCAATTTCTTCAGATGCAATGCAAGAAATTGGGTTGAAGAAAGGGGACTTTAGTGAATCACATGTGGCAAAAAAGGCAAAGGAACCCCAACCACCATTACATGGAATGTTTGGAAAGACATACATTGGGAGATTCGCAGACACCGAATACTCATTAGAAGAGGAAAATGAGCAAAAGGAAACATAAAATATTGTGGGAGAAGACAATGATGAAACTCTAGAGGATGAAGAGTTTGGATTACGTGACATTGTTCATTAAATTTAAGTTATGCTTGTAAATCAAGCTTTGCAATGTTTTGACTTTGACATTTTATGAGAATAATAAACACTCAAAGGGTTGTTATACGTTCAATATTTGTAATTTGTGATTTTCGCATTGATTTTTAAGTTAATCATTATTTTTTGCAAAAAAAAGTGATTATTATTATTTTTTTGACATGAAATTCATAAAGAAAGCTATTATTAACCATTTTTAGTTAAAATTATCATATAAAAATTGTGATTTTGATATGTCAATTCTAGCAAAAAATTATCAAAACGTGTAGTTTTTTGGTTATATTTATGGTAAAAATAGTTATTTTTATGTCCATTGTTAAAAAATATTGTTTTTTAGAAACAATTATTTCATGGGGATTGAAAAATTAATTAAGGATGTATAAATATGTAGAATATAGAAAATTCTAAATATCGACCGCCTAATTTAAAAATGCGAAACAATAAAAACCTCACTACAAAAAAAGTTAAAATTAAAAATAAAAAAAGTGAAGAAAACGACCACTTAAGAAATGACGACCTTACCCAATGGGAAGACATTTCAAGGTAAAAATGGATCATGATAGTCTTAAATACTTTTTAGAAAAAATATTATCTTTAGAAGAACATAAAAAATGGGTCACAAATATGTTTGGTTATGACTTTGACATCATCTATAGAAAAGGGAAACAAAAGTTTGTTGCAGATGCACTCTCAAGAAAGGATGAAGATGTGGAAGCATTGTTTTGTGCTATTTCTACTATCCAACGAGATTGGATAAACGAAGTAAGGTATGAATGGAAGAAGGACGATGAAGTGTGGCCACTCATTCAAAATTTGCAAAAGATCCCAATTCAAACAATATTGCTAGAACTTAAAGAGGAAGGAAATAACATATTGGAACCTGGAGAAGTCACATAAACAAGAACCCGACAACTACGAAATCGATCAATTTCAGAGTATCTCATCAAGTGGAAGAACTTACCTACTGAATATTCCACATGGGAGGACAAGAATTTTATATAGAAGCATCAATAACTACTGAAGCGTTGAGGACAACACTTTTTGAAGGAGAGGGGCATGTTAGGCCCCTATAATACTAGTGTAACCCCTTATTGTTATTAGTACAACCCCCTTATTATATTTTTGTACCCATGTAGTCCCCATATTGTTACTACTGTGCCCCGCAGGAGCCCACTATTGTTATTATTGTGCCCTCACATTATTATTGTTATGTCAGCGCTGATTATATTATGACCCCTTAGACTCCTATATATAGTAAGGAGGTCTCGTCATTTGTATCATCCAAAATTTGTTAATTTGTGTAATGTAAAGGATGTTTACCCCTCGAAGAGGCTGAATTCTAGGGCGTTTATCTCTCTTTTCTATTATTTTGTGAGCTGGTTTCATAACAAGGATTCAGTGAAGCTCTTCTTTCCTTTCATGAGTGTTCATGTGTACACTCGAAATCAAATTTAGCCTCCTTCGCCAGAGCTTTGCGAACCCATGCGGTATCTTTAGGTTATTTCCCCTTATATTTTCCCATTGCAATTCCACATCGGAGCACTATATTCACATTCAAATCCTTTTCGCGAGGTTCAACCCTCATCATCTGCAGGTTTTGAGTCGTCTACGGTGGTAGAACCCCTTTGTTACGTACCCTTATTATGAGTGTAGGATAGTCCTCCATCTCATAATCAAACTGAGTACAATATTTTCATGACAGACCTATTGAGTTAGCACATTCATGGGAATAGTGTCCTTGTCCTCCAAAATTGTAATAGATCAACTGTCTGTGACCTCTTCCAGGTCCTCCTCTGCTCGGCCTCGTCCGTGCCCTTGAAAGCCTGATCGCGCCATCCCAATGCTCTGGTCAGGAGGTCACATTTCTTCGTGAAATATATAAGTAGGTGTTTTTTCCATCATCAGTTCATAAATTTGGAAATTACGCTCATCATGCCCTACCGACCTGAAGAAGTTGCAGAATAGTGGTTGCGGTGTTTGTACAAACTTCTATAGAAAGTGATAGTTATGAGTCATATTTTTCCCTACTACCTGACATATAGCACACCACAACGTAGGCCCCGCACTCGGTCCTACTTGGGCTTCCAGCCTCAAAGGCATCAGTCCTCCTCTGACAATATAGTTCACAAAGACCAGGCAACAGTCTTTGTCATGCCCCTGACCTTTAAATTTTAGGGACCATATATCTTCATGCACCTCAGGTCAAACTGTTCGGTATTGCTTCAAACTTTGCATTTCGAGGAAAATATTTTGCAAATGCACATGGATCTTATGAACCCCTAGATTCAGAGCTTGTATCAGTGTTTCATGCAGTCTTATTACAATCTCCAAGGCCTCTGCCTGAGTATTAATCTTTTGTTGTGAGAGTGAAACCCTTAAGTGAGGCAGGAGTGAAGCCACGAACCACTCGTGGTGTTGTCCACTTGTAAAGTTCATATTAGTTTCATGGCTTTTACACTTCAATCTCTGATCCAATTCCCAAGGTGTCTCACTTGGTTTCATCATGATTTCCTTGAACCCCACAATCGACTACGCCTTAGATTTAGGCCTACTGAACTCTTTATTCAGCTCAGTTTGGATCTCTGTTAACCCAACGTTTGGGTTATTGTTAGAGTACTTGATGTCAAGTTAGCACGCGATCCTGTAAAGCACTAACCAATGTTTCCTTCTTCATGTGATCATCTCTGATGCTCTGAGCTTCCCATACAACTTTTTTGATGAACGAGAACTGATATGGGTCCTCATTTCCCAAGCCCTTAAACAAAGGTATATTGACAGAATTTGCGATGTTGAACTGGGGTGGAGGTGGTGGTAGTCTGGAAAAGACGAAGGTGGAGATGGTGGTGAAGGTGGAGGTGGTGCGGGTGGAGGTGATAGTCGAGGGAATGCTCGTTTTATCAACTGAACTTCACTTTGTGGAGAAGCCTATGCTATTCCCTCTTCGTCCCTCAAAGGAGGTGAAATCAATGGGTTATATTCGGGACCTTCCTTTCTTCATTCCTGTAATTCTTTTCCACTTCATGTAGCTCCAAACATGAAGGTAGTTGCATAACCTGTTTTTTGCACAATAACAGATTAATCCAAGTGTTTAAAGACTTCAAGTACTTACCTCATGGACCTTTGAAAAAGTGCCTCTCCGCCTTGCTATAACTGACTGAGGCATCAACCGCGAAATCTCTCACAAACCCAACTATGATATTATCGAGCCAATGATCGATAGCCCATGCAATCTTATCCTCAGAGGCTTCCAGTCTCTGTATTAACTTTGGGGTCTAGACAATAGGACTGTCAAGCCTCCACCTTCCTTGGCTATCTGCTAGCTTCACGATCCACTTGTATATCTCAACTGGAAAGGAATAGAAAAATATCTCATGGATTTTTGTATACAATTACCTATCTAGCCATTGTTCCTTTGTCAGTTGTGGATTTTTGTTCTCTTATGCCACGAACTTGTGGATCTTCCTATCCAAACACTATTCAACCTCTTTCTTAGTTGGATACCAGTGATACGACATCAGACATCTCTCATGCAGATTCTGGTCCTAGCAACAGAACCATTTGTTGGCTTTCTGGGCCCTGACCCAGGTTTAGCATTAGTTAGCCAAACAAATCCCTACACTACTGGCTCTTTTGGCATCAGCCCGTAGGGCGCAGACTGAAGTCTCACCAGAAATAGTATGGGGGGATGCTGGAGCCAAGTTTCTGCACCCTGAGATGGTCGTAATGTCATTTTATACCCTCTGCCCCTAGTTTCATGTAGGTCGCTAAGCCTTAGGGCTCTGTCAATCTACCCTTTATTCGACCCTTCAATACCTCTGCCAAGGTGTATGATTGACCTTCACACAGCCCTAACCTGTGGTTCAGGTACTTTCGCACAGCTATGACAATGTATTGTATAGGTTCCCAAGTTATCTAAAGTGTTTTACTTATCTTACTAATCAATCATAGTTAGCGCCATGTAAACTAATATCTTTACTTGTGTTCAATTAAGATATATAATCACATATATTCACGCATGAAATAAACATTGTAATTTAAACCCAAAACTTAATATAATCAGATGTATTAATAGAGACTAAATACATAGTAATTGCAAAGTACTTCTCTTTACTGATATCTTCTAGTTTAATACAGACTCTATCCACACTGTGCACACAGCTACAGGGGTCTGCACACTTAGCTGCAGAAATCCACCCTAGGCCTTTGCACACTCACCTACAGAGCCTTTACCTATACTAAAACCCAAAAACACTTAGACTTCTCTACCAAAACTCCAATGCTTTCTTCTTTTTCCCCCCTCTCTCTCCCTAGAGCTTACTTAGCTCGTTTTTATACAATCCCATGGTCTGCAAAACATCGGTAGATCTTTATAGTTGACTTGACACTTTACAAAATAAGGGCGGACAACCCTTTATGACTTTTGACACTTTTGCACTCCGCAATCACAAAATGCGGAGTCTTTACAATTTTATTACAAAATTGTCCCAAAATATGAGCTTTTAGCCCCAAAAATGCTCTTGGGGGAACCCGTTCCCAAGAGGGCTACCCAGGACAACACGTCGAACCCACAAGTAAAGAAAAACACCACGAAGACAAAGAAGGATACGAGAAAATGGTGTGAGTTCCATAAGAGCTCCACTCACAATACAAGTGAGTGTCGAGCCAATGAGTCACTCGTGGTTGAGTTCAAGGCTTCAGAATGAGAAGTAGATTCTAACTCTAAATTAGAATGTGATAGCTAGAATGACAAAGGGAATTCATGAAGTGACTAGTCCTAAAGAATACATCACATCCATAGTCATAAACCATTGGATGGCTTCACCAAGGATGAGATCTTCACGTCAGCCAACAATGTTGCCTTCCCTATAGCATCAAGCCCTTCACGGATGAGGTGTTATATGACATTGCTCCTTTTGAAGTTTCTGATGTATTGTTAGGACAACCATACTTCTGGAAGTGACATGTTGTATATGAGTGTAGACCTCACTCTATGGTTATTACTGATACCGGAGGTAGCCCTGCCTATTGCCATCTCTTTGATCACTGTAAAGCAATGCGGTAAGATCATTTTCGAGACCAAGAAATTCATTTTTCTTATGATTCACCCCCATGGAAAGAAGAAGGTAATGGCCACTACTTCCAGGCAGGGCTCCTCTGCACAGCAACAACAAATATACAAGGTCGTGGAGGAGTATAGGGAAATTTTCACCTCACCCATAAGGGTACCTCTATACTCTCAAGTCAAGGAATCCATCGAACTGACCCCACGTGCTCGCTACTACCCAATGGAATGATCTATCAATGCTATGTTCTTGAGAATGACGAGATCAAGAGGAATATTGAGAAACAACTACAAAAAGGGAACATCAGGCCAAGCTCACCACCATTTGGAAGGCTAATTGTATTGGTATAGAAAAGGGATGGGACCTAGAGGCTCTGTATTGACTATTGGACATTGAACAAGATCACTTTTTGGAATAGGTACCTAATCCCATGGATTGATGACCTTCTGGACCAACTCAAGGGGTTCAAATAGTTCAACAATATTGACTTGAACTGATGTTATCACCAGGTGCCTATCGAACCCTCTAATGTGTGGAAGACTGCCTTCAAATCAAAGGAGGGCCATTTTGAATGGTTGGTCATTCTTATCAAATTGACGAACACCCCTGCAACCTTCATGATACTCATGGATTACATCTTGTGGCCCTTCACCAATTCATCTGTGGTGGTGTATTTAGATGGTATCTGGATCTTCAGCCATAGTCGGGAAGAGAACCTCCACCATATTCCACACATCCTTCAAATCCTTCGACAACACAAGCTGTGTGGTGACTTGAAGAAATGTACCTTTGGCCTAACCCATGTTCAACATCTAGGGTACATCATTGATGATCAGGGTGTACATTTTGACCCATCATAGATACAAGTGATTTAGGATTGGCCAGCCCAACCACACTAACTGAGCTTCACAACTTTTTTGGTCTTGCCAATCTCTACAGTAGGTTTGTGTTGGGTTCTATCATATCGCTTTGCCTTTAAGTCAAGTCACTAAGGTCAGAGCAAAATCAAAGTTCTTTTGGTTGGAAACTCAGTAGTGGGCATTATAATAGTTAAAGAATCGCCTTTGTTCTACACTAGTGCTCACATTACTAGACCTGCAACAACCATTTGAGATTGAGGCATATGCCTCTGACTATGCTATTGGTGCAGTTCTTACTCAACATGGGAATCTAGTGGCTTACGATAGTGA
The DNA here is from genome assembly GCA_000404065.3 of Pinus taeda. Lineage (NCBI taxonomy): Eukaryota > Viridiplantae > Streptophyta > Pinopsida > Pinales > Pinaceae > Pinus > Pinus taeda. The sequence continues at coordinate 69,992 of APFE031204274.1, read as the reverse complement.
GACACTTTCAGACATAGTCCGAAAGTACCCCACTTATGACAAAGAAATGTATTCCATTGTGCAAGCCTTCCATGAATGGAAGAATTAGATTGAGGGGAAGGAATTGGTCATCCACACAGACCACCAGCCTCTACAGTTAATACAAACACAAAGGAAGTTGCAGAATGATCATCAACAGAAATGGTCCACCTATCTGCAATAGTTCCATTTGAACATTAAGTATAAGAAGAGAAACACCAATAATGTCGTTGATTATCTCAGTTGACCACCAGTCATGGCGCTAATCACTATAATTGACTCTTGTGTGCAAGAGACATGAGGGTGGCCACATCTTTACAAGAGCGATCGAGAATTTGGCATCATATACGAGACACTATTGGAAGGGAAGAAAGTTCCAAATTTTCACCTTCATAATGTAATTTTATGCCACTTGGGACACATATGTGTTCCTTCAAGTGACCATGCCAATATGATTTGAGAGGCACACTACAGTTGGGTCGCTCGACATTTCGAAGTAGAAAAAATCATGGTGGTATTGCAGAAGTATTTTTATTGGCCGAAACTTTTTCAAGATGTTGGGAAGTACATTAGATTCTACACTGCCTCTGTCATTTCCAAACCAACCATCAATAAGAAATACCTATATACTCCTCTACCTACTCCTAGTCAGCCTTGGGAATCCGTCTCCATGGATTATATGTCGGGCCTTCCTTCTACTAAGCACAACAACAATTGCATTTTTGTGGTCGTCGACATATTCTCTAAGGTGGCCATCATGGCAGTCTGCAAGAAGGGTATCACAATAGAGGCCACTGCTAAGATATTCTTTGAGCAAGTGTGGGTACTATTTGGGATCCCACAGTCCATTATCTAAAATGAGGACAATAGATTCCTCAGTGCATTTTCGTCAAGTCTCTCGTTGACTTTGGATACAAAACTCACTAAGTCCATAGCTTTCCATCACCAAACTGATGGCGAAATAGAGGTTGTCAACAAGATGATCATACACATTTTATGCATGTACAAATCGAAGCATCCACGCACATGGGATGAAAGTTTCCCTTATTTCCAGCACAGCTACAATAGAGCTCTCCATAACTCAATAGGCCATAACCTCTTTTATATGTGGTTGGGATTTTATCCATTATGCCCCATTGATGTGGCCATACCATTTGCAGCCACTCAGGTAGATTCGAATCATGTGCAGTCTGAAGCTGAAAGGGCTAACAACTTCATTGAACACATTCAGCACATCCGTGAATTGATCCACGATATATTCGACATATCCAATGCTAAGTACAAATAGTGCCATGATCAACAGTGAGTGCCGCACAAATGCTAGGTGGGCGACAATGTTTGGCTACGTTTGTAGAAGGAGCACCTTGGTGGACCCCACCACAAGCTTCACTTGCTCTAATATGGGGCATACACCATCACCAAGGTCATCAAGGACAATTCCTTTGAACTCAACATCCAACCATTCCTTGGTATGCACCGAGTGTTCAATGTAGATCGCCTTCGACCATACTTTCCACCATTGTTGGACACTTTTGACATTGCAGAACGTCTCACACAAACAAAACTCAACCCAAACTGTACGGAATAGGCAACAAATGATCACATCATGGACACACAAATTAAGAGCACTTAGAAATAGAAGATATAGCTATATCGAGTTGTTAAAGCAGGCCAACTCCTTCACCAAGGAAAATGGCTCACAAGGGACCAAGTTCAGTAGAAGTTTCCTCATCTCATGGAGGAACTCAATGCAATGGGGACCATTACTTCCTAAGGGGGGAGGACTAATCCAAGTGGATATTGGTGGCTAGTTGCCTATTCCACTTGGACACTCACCATTGTTTCTTTTAGTTTTTCAGTTTCCCTAATTGTAGCACAATTTACTATTTTTGGCAGTTTTTCATGTCCTAAACTTTTGGAGCCATTTTGAGGCCCTAAACAAGTTTTTTTGGCAAAATCATTTAAAAATTACCTAGTTAATTGCATCAAACAGAGATAATATGACCAAGTTACGAGTTCGGGAAGTTGGTTGCACACATAAATAACTATGCACAAGCTGTAAAGGGGCTGAGGTGTGCCAAGAGGCACGTTTTTCAAAACTATCCCGATGATGTTTTCTGAGTACACATCCGGAACAAACACCATCTCTGCAAGATACCATTGGAAGACCTGCCACCATATTTCTTTACATAGATTCTGAAGGGAGCGATAGTTTAAGTGACCAAATCGCTCATGCCAAAGTTTGCTCACTTCATATTTATGAGCAACAAATACCGAGGGAAGATTTGATGACCCAAAGTTGTGAAACTTATACAACCTTGTCGAATCATCAGCAATACCAGTAGCTAAAAACTGTTTAGAATCTCTTAGGTCCTTAATTACAACATCGTGAGGTGAAAATTCAATTATTTTACCTTCACCTGAATGAGTTATCTGATATATAGATAGAAGGTTGCAGGATAAGGTTGGAACACATAATACATCATTAAATTTACCATTGTCTATATGAATAGTTCCAGTCCCTACAAAATTAAGAGATCTATCATCACCAACATATATATTTTTGTGTTACAATCATTGGAGGAAGAAAACATGGCTTTGTTTTTGGCCATGTGATAAGAAGCTCTAAAATCAATGAGCCACTCATGAGAATGAGAGGAACAAGATACATTTAGTGCATAGCCAAACCGAGATGCTTGACAACCACATGCAGAAAGTGCCATTCCTGAAGATGAAGTTGAAGTTGAAGAGTGCTCCAAAGGGATGTTATGCTTCTTCGTTGCTGCTTCCAAGGCTTCCATCTTCTTAAAGCATTTGGATTCTAAGTGGCCATCTCGATTACAAAAGTGGCAATGTCTATTAGTCTTCTTCCCTTTGTTTTTATTTGCCTTATCATTCTGGTGAAATGATTTTTCATTTTGAGGCTGATATTGTTTAGGACCCTTGTTTGGTTTAGGACCATTCCTTTTAGGATATGACTTCTTAGGATTCTTTGAATTTGGTTGCTACTGGGCGGCTAACACTTTCTTAGAAGAGTTTCCAAGATTAAGAAGACAAGGTGTAAGAGTTTTTCTTGTTCTCTTATTAAAGAATCACAAAAAGAATCAAAGGAAGGGGACTTGTAGGTTTGTCCTTGAGAAATGAAGGCCTCTCTTGTAGAATGGAAGGTGGAAACAAACATGGAGTAGGCTGGTCCCAACTTAGTAAGAATGGAATAGATAAGGTTACTATCTTCTTTCTTAACCTTAACACCTTCCAAGAGAAGTCTAAGGGTCTTGAACTTGGACAAAAAATATTCAATGCAGGAAAATATATTGGGGTCCAATATAAGCAACTCATTTTCAAGTTGATGGGCTCTAAGTTCATTTGTGATTCCAAAAACTTTAGTAATCTGCTTCATTGCTTCATGAGGAGTATCAAGTTCTGCAATATGGAATCTAAGATCTGGAGAAATAGACATCCCTATCAACCCACGTGCTTGATCTTGCCGATTTTCCCATTTAGCATCCTTATATTCATCTTTCGGTTTGGTTTCTTGGCCTGAGGCTATTCCGTAAAGACCTTTACTTCTAAGTAAATCCACAATGAAGGACCACCATTGGAAGTAGTTGGTGCTGTCAAGAATAACTTGCCATGGACTTTCCATTTTAATATAAACTGAAGCTATATATGCTGAAACTAACTGTTCCAATGGAAATATCTCGAAACATTAGGCTGGTTCAAAAAAACCGGCTCTAAAAACGACTTCCAGATGAAGAAGTTATGGCTTTTTGAAGAAAAGTTGATGAAGGCGCCAACGAAGTGTGGGAATGTGGGGAAATAAAAAAAATGCACCCTTTCCAACAGAAAGGAGACTTGAACTCAAGACCTCTACTCTCATAAATTAGCTTTGAACCAAGTGAGCTAAACTAAAAGTTTAAGAGA
>APFE031204274.1:46208-65477 GCA_000404065.3 Pinus taeda | reverse complement strand
TTTGGCGTGTCATCTTCTAAGGGTCGGTTTTGGAATGTGAAGGGTTTTCCATTGTTTCTCAATAATAAATAGGCCTTCGAGCCTCATTGTAACACAAGTTTGGAACAGTTCAGAGACATGTAGCCGCACATCTCTTCTCAGAGATAAGCTACCATCATCCTAGCTGGTTTATTTCCAATTCTGGTTTAAGCATATTTCAGTATTTTCCATTAATGAAATGAAGTGTTATTTCCGCTGCATCTCTTTATTTATGGTTATCGCATCTCTGTATTTATGGTTATCTCTGTAATCTATTGCGTTCCTGTTTAAATCCGGATCAGTGGTATCAGAGCGTCTGCTTTTTCTCTGTTTTTCTTTGCATGTCCCCGACGAGGTCGGGATATAAGGAGTTAGGGCTTGAACTGGTCGAACCTTTGCAAGATCAGCCTCGCAAATCCTGACGACCTCCCATGGCGGATGAGAAGAAAGACGAGGGGGCAGGAGATCCTATCAAAATCTTGCTCGAAGAAGCCCTCGAGCGACAACGGAACGTGATGATGGACAGTTTTGCGCAGATCCTTCAGCGGCTACCTAGAGGTGATGCATTGACTTCCAGCAGCTACTTTGGAAACGCCATGCCCTTTAAGGTACAAGTGAATTTTGAAATCCCCATCCTCGAGAGTAAAATAGACGCAGATGTGGTAGATAAATGGTTAAATCTGTTAGAGGGTTATTTTTCTGTTCATGAATTTTCAAGTCGGGAAAAGATTGTTTTTGCTCTTCTCAAAGCAGCACCCCACGTTAAGGACTGGTGGGAAACCTACTGCGAGCAGAAGGATGAAAGTATAGGCTCACTCTTTTCAGTCGCACCCACTTGGAATTCATTCCGAGGTGCCATCAAGGAGCAGTACTACCCTGTCAAAAGCTATGAGGACAAATACATCAAATGGACCACGCTGTGGCAGGGACGGGACCAAGATGTGCCTGAGTTCACAAACATTTTTCACACCCTTCGCACACAGTTGGGTGTCAAATATTCTGAGCTACATCTGGTACTCAAATACCGCGGCTGCCTGCATAGATACATCCAGGAGGAGATGGAGTCCTTGAACTTCTCCTCACTCGGCACAACATACCGATACGCTGTCAAAATCGAGAAAAAGTTCAAACATAAGAAGCGAGACTTTGGATCTGCAAATCCGAAGCCCAAAGGACAAAGCCAAGGCGGGGTGACCCAAGGCAACCCGTCGAAACCGCAAGAAAAGAACAACACCACGAAACCGAAGAAGGACACAGGAAAGTGGTGTGAGTTCCACAAGAGTCCCACTCATAACACAAGTGAGTGTCAGACCAAGCAGTCATTGGTGGGCGAGCTGAAGGTTTCCGAATCAGATACATGTTCCGACCCTGAGCCAAAACCCGAGAAGGGGAATGGCAAAGGGAAGCAGATCATTGATGCGGATCCTAGAGCCACTGTTGCCACTGCCAAGATCCAGAAAAATGAGCTCGAATAGCCAGAGGAGGGGGAACATCTTTTCCACTCACAGATGTGGGTGAAGGGTTCACCGCTACAATTCATTGTCGACAGTGGCAGCCAAAAGAACCTTATTTCAGCAGAGGTCGTGAAGCGGTTGGGCCTACCGAATACACCACACCCACAACCGTACAGTATCGGGTGGCTTCATGAAGGACGAGATCTCAAAGTTCACTAGTAGTGCCTCGTTCCCTACAACATCAAACCATTCACAGACGAGGTATTGTGTGATGTTACACCTCTGGATGTTTGTGATGTATTACTAGGCCAACCATACTTGTGGAGGCGACATGTTGTGTATGAGTCAAGGCCTCGTGCTGTCATTATTTCTTTGAATAATTCATTATACAGGATACTAGAGATAGCCCCATCTACTGCCACATCTTTGATCACTGCTAAGAAAGGCAGCAAGCTCATATCACAGACCAGGAAATTCATCTGTATGGTTCACTCCCAAATTAAGGGGAAGATCGTTGCTACATCCATGACCCCCGCAAAGGGTTCCTCCAAGCAGCAATAGTAGCAAAGGAATACGGTCATGAAAAAACAAAGGAACAACTTCTCCTCACCCACAGGAGTACCACACAAGCTTCAGGTGGGCAACAAAGTCTGGTTGCATCTACAGAAAGAACACCTTACAAGAGCCCATCAGAAGCTATGACCACTCCGACGTGGTCCTTACACCAGTACCAAGGCTATGGGCAACAATGCTTTGAAGCACAACATTCCTCCATTCCTTCGCCTGCACCAAGTGTTCAATGTGGACCATCGTCGACCATGCTTCCCACCATTACTGGACACATCCGAGATTGCAGAACAGCTCACCAGGGACCAAGTTCAGCAGATGGAGGAACTCAACGCAATGGGGACCATTGCTTCCTAAGGGGGAGGAATGATCCAGGTGGATGTTGGTGGCCACCCACCTATCCCATTTGGACCCCCGCAATTGTCTCTTTCAGCATTTTCAGTTTCCTTAATTGTAGCACAACTTACTATTTTTAGCAGTTCTTTCGGGTCCTGAACTTCTGGAGCCGTTTTGAGGCCCTAGATGCCATTTCTTTGGAAATCTGGGGGCAACATGGGTCCATTTCCCAATGTTTCCCTTCCCAAAGTAGTAGTTATCGGATATATCTTTCTAACGAGCTATAATACGCGTCAAATGGAGATCGTATGCCAAAGTTACGACCCCGGGAAATTGATGTACCAATTTACCCAAAACGGGGCCCATAATTTGCGTTTCATCTTCTAGGGGTAGGTTTTGGAATGTGAAGGGTTTTCCATTGTTTCTCAACAATAAATAGGCCTTCGAGCCTCATTGTAACACAGTTCGGAATAGTTCAGAGGCATGTAGCCGCACATCTCTTCTCAGAGATAAGCTACCATCGCCCTAGCTGGTTTATTTCTAATTCTGGTTGTAAGCATATTTCGGTATTTTCCATTAATGAAATGAAGCATTTTTTCTGCTGCATCTCTTTGTTTATGGTTATCTCATCTCTCTATTTATGGTTATCTCTGTAATCTATTGTGTTCTTGTTTAAATCTGGATCAAAAACAAAAAGCACAAAACCCAACACGGACATACAAAAAAAACAAACCTTACGGCTTGAAGTTAGCTTTACCCGGAAACTAAATATTTTCCTCAATGTTTCTGATTTTCCGAGATCACACTAAGGCGCAGCGGAAAAGAGCATACACATGAGAAAATTCTTTCCTCTTTGTTTTTGATTTGCCCAGATCGCATAGAGTCACAGGGCAAAGAGCATACGCACAAATGAAAGGTATAGATCCAATAATAAAAAAGAAGCTAAACAAACCGAAATAATAAACAGAGAGAAAATAACTGGAAACTGCAAATAAATATTGTATACCTCTAGATATTAAAAATGACGTAGCTATGGCTACTAGAAACCTTTTCGTGTGAAACGAAAGGGGTTCCTCACTGGAACAGATGTTCCTAACACAACAGAGTAGTCCTCTCAGCCATAAAGCAGTCAGAAACAGCAGATCTAGGAAACGACAGTCAGATGCAGTTCTACTGGCTTCAGATTTGGATCACCAATGGACGCGGCCCTCAAATAGCTCTGATACCATGTAGGAATTTACAGGTTAAGTTCCTAAGACAGAACACCAAAGGACACCGCTCACAAACATATCACAGATCAATACACCAGTATTTTTGACGTGGTTAAAACCCTCAAAGAGGGAAACAATCCACGGCGTTAGCCAACGTGGCCACTTCAGGAAATTTATTAAAAAAGGAATGGAATTTGACATAAGCTTCTCTCATGAACACTTAACCTACAAACGACCCTCCATTCTCTTTAAATAGAGATCATGGACAAATCGGGTGTTAAGCCACAGATCAAGTGTCGGTAATACCGAGGAGAGAATGAACCATCGGATCACTACATATCATGACCGTCAGATTGTAGGTTACAAAAGTACATAGTAAAGAGACACACTTGACCTAACTCTATACTAGACCAAGTTATACTTAACTATTTCCTATGTGTCGGATCACCAACGGATGCGGCCCTCAAATAGCTCTGATACCATGTAGGAATTTATCGGGTAAGTTCCTAAGAAAGAACACCAAAGGACACCGCTCACAAATAGATCACAGATCAATACGCAAGTATTTTTGACGTGGTTAAAACCCTCAAAGACGGAAACAGTCGACAGCTTGGCCACTTCAGGCAATTTATTAATAAAGGAATGAAATTTTACATAAGCTTCTCTCATGAACAGTTAACCTACAAATGACCCTCCATGCTCTTTAAATAGAGGTCATGGACCAATCGGGTGTTAAGCCATAGATCAAGTGTCAGTAATACCGAGGAGAGAATGAACCATCAGATCACTACATATCGTGACCATCGGATTGTAAGTTACAAAAGAACATAGTAAAGAAACACACTTTACCTAACTCTATACTAGAACAAGTTATACTTAACTATTTCCTACGTGTCGGAATATCCTAACATTAAATATATAGTTAGTTGACCCCTTGGATAAAGGAATCCAAGTAATGATCGATGAACTAGTTGGAAAATTCTACTTCTCCTTGCTTTATAACTCTTATGTGTTTCCATGCAACTATCTTCTTTCTAGGGTATTTTGTGGCCAAAGTTTATTATACAACAAATGGAATTATATATATATATATATATATATATATATATATATATATGGTTTATTCATGACCCTCTTTGACTTCCATAATTTGTAATGACATGACTATCTCTAAGCTAATATACCCATCTAGCCCACAAATTAGAATAATAATGTCTTTTTTCTTTAATACTTGTGAGAACATTTCCCCACATGTCACTTACACATACCAAATCATAATGAATTCAAAGCTAGTTGAGCGTCTACTACTAGAGGTAATGTTCTCTTGATGTTATACGGAAGCCACCACTTCTGACATGTGGAATTTGGGAATATTAAACATTCTTTAAAATTTTATTCAGTATTAATCGTCTTAGTTATTCCCATATAACTTGATACAAAAGAATGGAAATTCCACATGGTTGGTGCATTAGATAATGTGAAAGTTGATTCCTTGATTTAATTGACCTAACATATTGATCCAAGTGGATGTTGGTGGCCACCCACCTATTCCACTTGGGCCCCCACCACTCCCTCTTTCAATTTTTCAGTTTTCTAAATTGTAGCACAATTTATTATTTTTGGTAGCTTTTTGTGTCGTGAACTTCTGGAGCCATTTTTGGCCCATAAATGATGTTTTTTTTTGGGAAAAGAGAGAGTAATATGGGTTTTAGACTACTATTGGACACTCGAAATTTGTAGTCATTGGACATATATTTTTAACGAGGTATTGTGTGCATCAAATGGAGATCGTATGCCAAAGTTATGACCCTGTGAAGTTGATGTACCAATTTACCCAAATGGGGCCCATAGGTTGGTTTTTCATCCCTGAGGATTAGGTTTTTCGATGTTTAGGGTTTTCTGTTATTTCTCAATAATAAATAGGCCTTTGAGCCTCATTCTAACATAATTAAGAGGCATGTAGCTTCCCCATCTCTTCTTAGAGATAAGCTACCGTTGCTCAAGCTAGTCTTATTTCCATTATGTTTTTAAGCATACTTCAGTATTTGATGTTAATGAAAATTTGAAGTGTTATTTATATTGCATCTCTATATTTATGGTTATATCTATAATTTGTTTTGTTCCTGTTTAAATCTCGATCAGTAGTATCAGAGTGGTATGTTCTTTCTCTGTTTTTCTTTGCATATACCCAACAAGCTCGGGATATAAGGAGTTAGGTCTTGAACTCGTTGAACCTTTTCACTACCAGCCTCGCAAATCCCGACGACCTTCCATGGAAGAAGAAAAGAAGGATGAGGGGGCAGGGTATCCTTTCAAAATATTGCTCGAGGAAGCCCTCGAGCAACACAGGAATGTGATGATTGACAATTTTTCCCAGATCGTTTAGCGGTTACCAAGGGGTGACACATCTAATTCTAGTAGTTACTCTCAAATGCCATACTCTTTAATATACAAGTTAACTTTGACATTCCCATATTTGAGGGCTAGATATATGCAAATGCCATAGGTAAGTGGTTAAATATGCTAGAAGTATATTTCTCTGTTCATGATTTTTCCAACAAGGAAAATATTACTTTTGTGCTTCTCGAAGTCTCCCCTCATGTCAAGGACTAGTGGGAAACCTACTTTGAGTCGAAAGATGAAAGTTCACCCTCATTTTTTTCGGCCGCACCCACTGGGAATTCCTTCCAAGATGCCATCACGGAGACGTAATACCGTGTCGGTAGCTATGAAGATAAGTACATAAAGTGGACCATGATATGACAAGGAAGAGACCAAGATGTGCTAGAGTTTACCAATGTTTTTCATACCCTTCACAAGAAGTTGGGTATCAAGGATTCTAAGAAAAAATTGGCACTCAAGTAGTCCAGCTGCCTACACAAGTACATCCAAGATGAGATGGAGTTCCTGGACATCTCCTTACTTGGAACGACGTACTGATACACTTTCAATATCTAACAGAAGCTTAAATAGAAAAATTGAGACCTTGGATATGTGAATCTGAAGCAAGGGAAATGTCCCTCAAAACCAAAAAACCAAGAACAAAAAAAAGGAGGGGTGACCTAAGACAACCCATCGAAGCCGCAAGAAATGAACAACACGATGCAGTCCAAGAAGGAGACAAGGAAGTGGTGTGAGTTCCACAAGAGCCCCAATCACAACACAATGAGTGTCGGGCCAAGAAGTTGTAGATGACCGAGTTGAAGGCTTCAGAATCTGATGCATGTTATGAACCTGACTCAGAACCCAATAAGAGGAATGAAAAAGGGACGAAGATTATTGATACGGAGCCTAGTTTCATTGTTTTTGTTAGTTTCCTATACCAATAGGAGTCATAATTTTTGAATGATTGAGATCAAGCGTGTAATATGTACATACCTTTGCTTTCTTCAAATGTTTTCCATATTCAAAAAACTAAAAAATGTAAAGAGGGTATGTCCTAAAAGTAAACTCAAAGGAAAAAAAGAATAAAAAGGTCAAAAAAGATGAAAAATATGAACCCTAAGAAAATAAAAGACCATGAAAGTGTGCTAGTCAAAATGTCACTACTATTTAATTTTTATGCAGAATAAATGATTGTGTGTAGTTTGTAATCATTGCCATAATCCATGATAGTCAAAGTGTTTAAACTTGGTTATTTCATGTTTTAATTTCATGTCTATAGATAGAGAATAAAAATCTGATCAAACTGTTTAATCTTGGCAAATAAGTAGATTAGGTAGAGTAAATAAAAAGGAGCTCAACTGTTTAATCTGAGCCCTTGGATGTAATAAGGTTAGATTTAGCTATATTGCTATTATAAAGAAAAATAAAAATGTTTGATAAGGGTTTTTGAGCTAAAATGCACCCTAATAAAGAGAAATAAAAATGGTAGGATGAGTAGATGGGTAAGTAGAAGAAAGGTTGCACAATTGTGATGATTGTTAGACAAAAGCATATTTATCACCCTCATCATGAAAGTTCTAAGTATGAATGAGAAATGGAAATGGCATAAAACTCACAAAGTCAACTTAACTAATTTTCCCTCACTCATTTCACCCTTTACTTAACTAATTTCCCACAATAAGTTTGAAGTACCCAAAATCTTAAGTGAAAGGGGCTCAGAGCATTTCTGTCACTTCTAGAGGGACCGGACCCTCGACCCAATGACTTATAGATCTTAAGTACTAAAATCCCCTCATAAAAATTCACCCCTTTCAATTCATTCATTTTCCCCTAATAAATCCCTTTTCCTAAAGTTAAAACACCATTTTCATAAGGAAAAGAAATCACCCCCATGGATACCGCTTCTTTATGAAAAACCCACAAAAAGACACTTAGCCTAAGTTATAATATTCTATGTAAAAAGAAATGAAATTACCAAAACACATTATGCTTAGCACACTTCATTTGTCCCCCGCAATTTTCATATTAACTTTTAACATTATTTATATGCTAATTCCCAAAATAAACCCTTTCTAGTATATATTTATAAAATCCTTTAAAAAATTAATATCCCTACCCCAAATTTTGAAATATAAACTTTATATTACCCAACCCCGAAAAAAGACATAATTAATCTATCTGTGATTAATTAAAGTCAACCCATTAAGCAATCAAATCTCATCTGATATTTTAATCCCTGCCTTAACCCCTCATTAAACTAAAACCAGTATGATTAAATGCCTGTCGAGCCCCTCCAATACCCTCCGTGCAACTCTTGCGCCTGACCACCACACGATCTCCCCCCTCTCCATTCGAAAAACCAGGTTGATTTCAGAAGGGCCCAAAATCCGAACAATACTCGCCCAAAATGGGTTGTTTTCCATCAGGCCCTTGAGGCGACATGGCGCTCGATGAGTGGAATCGGGCAGCCTGCCCCCAATACCACCAAATGCCCAAAGGCTATGTGAAGTAAAGTATTTACCGTGAGCCTGCTACCTACCAAAACTGTCATTGTTCATTCCAGTACATGAAAAACTGCCACTGTTCACTTGTTCCTGCCAAATTGACTTTTTACGCATAAATCCAAAAAAGTCCCAGATCATTGTTTTTATCATTTTTAACTGTAATTTTCCATGCACACACCTGTGAACATTGAAAGTTGTCAACCCACGTACACTTGCACTCTGAAGATGCCAAAAGCTCCCTGATTTCCTTCCAACCTGACTGAAGCCTTTTGAACCATTCAGAATTTCCGATTACCTGATTTACACCCCATTTTCATTAATTCCAGGTATTTAAGCCAAAATCCATTGAAAACCATGTTAATTTCCAAGCCAGTCTTTAAAGCTTTCTCAATTGAAATTAAAGGGAATTCTAATAACATAATACCCACCTGGAGTTGAACCTCCATTAACCCAAAGACTGAAAATTTACTTTCCCCCATTCTTAAATATACATGAACTAAGAATGGTTGCCCCAATTACCATGGCTGTCAGGCCAACTACCACTCCTCACCTGGACCTAGACCACCTCCCTCTTACTGATAAGGACTTCCAAATTAAGGACACCTCTATCGATGAAACCCCTTTAAAGCTGTACTGTCAATATAGAGACCAATAACTCAACCACGCTGATAAAATAGGTCTATGGGAGTCTAATTTTCCAAAGCATCAGTTCCCTGAGGTGCACATCTCTCTAGAGATTGTCCACTATTGTCATGCAAAATACATTCCCAACAAAAGAGTAGTGATGTCCCTTAACCAAACCATACTTTTTACCATCACTACTGAGTCAATCAATGAAATGTTGCAACTACAACCAGGGAAGAACTTAATCCCTATTTCCATTAGAGACTTACTAGACAAATTTTCCAAGCTTGCTCAAATGTTCCAGACTTTCGTTGTAGAAGAAAAACATACCCCACGAGATCCTCCTCCCCATATTTTCTCAGTTTGGCCAAGACATTTTGTCAATGATATCTAATATCTTGGGCTATACAACCAATGAATACATAGATGAAATCATCTTAGCCTTCATGTCCATTTTTACTCCAGGAAAACCCCCTGCTGTCATGTATGGTTATGCCAAGTACATAGCTGATAGGATGCATGACCAATTCCTGAGAATGAGTAATGAAAGAGTGTTTAAGTATTCTTCAGTTTTGTACCACCTTTTCTTATACTACCAGGCTCACAAGTTCCCCTTCACTCTCCAAAAGTTGGACACTAAAAGTCATCCTAGGTCAATCATTTTCTGGACTCCTTTGATACATAAATATGAGTCCTCATATCCATACATAGATTTCATAGATCCTTTTGTACTTCCTGTAATGACCATGCTGCTAGGAAGTCCTCCAACAAGAATCAATGTAGAGATCAGGAGGATCCTGCAGCTGTCAAAACAACACGAAGTGGGAGATTGGTACTTGTACCAAAATCACATAGAAATTAGGATCTATGGCTGTGAGTTGGCTCCATACAAACTACCTAGATACCTCCCAATGAGGTTATTTTCTCTGGAGTACTACAGGAAAATAATCAACTCATATGAGGTGAATTTTGTTAAGGCCAAAAAGAAGGCCCAACTCAAAATCAAAGATCAACTAGGCCACTTTTTATGTAATATCAGAGAAGCTAGGAAAGAAGTAGAGGAAATACTTCAGAGACTTAAACTAAAACAAAGATTCATGTGGAGATATGACCCCTGTGACCTCATTTGCAACAGGAGGCAGAAAAACAAGATGGCTCCCTAAATTCACCATTGAATCCTTAAGATAGAGAAATATTCAAACCAATTGGAATGGGTGGAGAATACTTTAGTGGACAGGCATAATACTGAAGTAGCACTTGAAAATTCTCTAATTGATTTAGAGAAAAGACTTGATGAAGGTTATTTCCTATAGGTGCCAGGAGAATCTCAAGTCCAAGGGCAGTCCCAAATCCAAGAAGAATCCCAGGTGCAAGAAGAGCAGAGCATCCAGACCTACTAGAGCAATTGAATCAAATAGGTATACAACAACCCACAATGAGTACTCCCTCGAACTTGAAAACCCCTCTAAATGAGGAGAAAAGCCTTAAAAGAAATAGGGAAGAGGTCACTACCTCAGGTAGAGAGACCACACAAACATATGCAGAGACAAGCTAGGTCAAAAGGCAAAGGTTGAATCCTATCTCTGAATAGGAGTTTATAGAAGAAACAATAGGGGCTACTAGTACAGAGAGAGAACAAAGTAGGCCTGCCACTCCTTCTGGGGGCACACTAGAGCCTTCCACATCAAATACTCAGATGTTGGAAAGGCAACATAATGTTTAAGTGCCCTCCTTTAGGATGCCAACTGACATAGATCAAGATATTAGAGAGAGGTCCAAGGATATAAAGGCCAGGAATGAGAGGCTAAAAGCCCAGACTTATGCATAGTACCTCAAGATGGTACCTACAAACAAAACAAGGCTTTATGTCAACCTATGATGTCAAAGAAGGTAAGATGTAGATGACATTTTTCAAACCTACCACTCAACGTCCAAGAACTGTAGTTGACTTCAAGAAGATTGATTTTGAAGTGCTGACAAAGGACATACATCCTATTGACCAGATTGAACTGCACAAATAGACAGGGGAGATGATTTAGTCCACCTTGATAGGGAAAGCCATCGCAGCTCACTAAATGCAGAATTCCCTAAATAACATATCAGCTAAATTTCAATTGGAAAAGGCCTCTTCACATGTAAAGGACACCAGAATCAAGTCCTTGGAGGACTTAATCATTGAGTTGGGACATGATCCTAAAGATGTGAAGGCCAATGAAAGACTGATCAAGAAGAAAAATGATGACATATCTACTTTGAAGAAGCAACTTAAGATTCCACCACTACATCACCCACAGACAACAGAAGTCCTAGAGACCAAAAAGGGAAAAGAAGAGCTTATGGACTTGGTTCTAAAGTTAAATGACAAGTTGAAATAAATAGAGAAAGAATTGGACACATTGATTCGATCCAAACAAAGTGAACTAGCCACCACTTCTACAACTGTCATTCCCATAGTAACAACTACAGTTCTGTCAACATTGGTAGTAGCATTGGCACCAATAGCTCCACTCGCCAAAGCACTGCCAGTCACAACTGAGTCTACAACAGCAGGTGCTTCAACAGAAAAGACAATAGAGTTAGTGAAAGCCATGGAGGAAACGTCTATCCAGGAAACCGAACTTAAAAGGCTTAAACAGAAAGTGGCAAGATTAGAGACTGGCTGCAAGCTTGCCCAGATACATCAGAGGGAAGAAACATAGAAAGCCCTAAGAATGGGTGAGAATATTAAGGTCCTAGCGAAGGATATAACTTTACAAAATCCAATAGGAGAAATGAAGGAGATTCTCTCAGCCAATATCATTGACTCTATCAATGATATTTGGCCATCAATTCTAGTAATATTATAGGAAACAAAACTCATGAAAGTGGCCACCAAGGCTATTCAGAAAGTAAAGGAAGACTTAGGAGACCAGCTTGAGGATGCTAATCGACTCATCCGCTTCCTGAACAACAAGAACATGAATGAACTTAATGAGATGGGTGTATAAGACAACTAAGGCCATCATATAAGTAAAAAATGTTCTTTCTAAAAGAAACCTTATGCTTAACCTAGAGGAAAAATGCCATAACATGCAGGTGGGCATTGACAGATTTATTGAAAAGTTTCAAATTTTGAGGAATAAAGGCCTTCCAAGTCCTATGGTCATCCATGAAAAACTTATGACCCAATTGGACTATGTTAACAGATTAAGGAAGTTGTCCAAGGATCAAGCAAGAACTTCAGGTATCAAGGCCTTGCCTACAGGAAAAGTATTGTATGATACTTTAGAAGATATATTCTTTTTCGAGCATGAGGTGAAATGCTTGTTTGCCACTAAGCCTAATTTTTCCAAATACACTGACAAAAATGAGATCTATAGAACAATGCTCAAGGTAAAGTTACCAAGGCTGAAATGGTAGGAAAAAATGACAGATTTACTATAATTTACCATAGTAAATCTAAATGACAGCCAGATGAAACAGGTGACCAGGGTCAAAGATTAATAGGGTAAAGAGTAACATGTCAAAGAGTATCAGTAAAATACCAAACGAAAAGTTGATTCCACCATACACATATCAGCGAGCCTAAAAGGGCTCAAGTTCAACTGCAATAGCCAACACTACCACTATAAGAGGGACAACATGATGCAGTTTTCCATCTGTCTCTATCTTCATGCTTGAAGATATTTTTATTTCCTTAAATAAATCTCAAACTATTATGATATATTTTGTAATATTTTTTTTGTATAAATACTTCCCATTTCGAAGTATTTAGGGTGGATTCAAAGACATTTCTGTAGACTTGTATCTAAAATCAAAGTGATATTGTATCAAGACTGGATTGGCTTGGATTATGGAATAAAGTTCAGACATTTTACAAGATTCTTGTGTAAAGAGAAAATCAAATAAGTATTCTCTCATTTGTATTATCATTTTTCCTTATGTTTATTAATCATCATATGTGTTCCTATGAAATCTGAATGGTATACTAGGAATGATATTTCAGAACTTGCTTTAATGCACTCAGTTTTGACTGTTTACCTTCTTAATGTTTTCTGCTAAACTATCTTAGTCAGGCAATTCTTAAATTATCCCTCAGTTTGTTTCTCTTTGTGGTCTATGCAACAAATGATTCTTAATTGCCCTTTGTTTATGATTACCCTTTGTTCCTCATTCTGATCCCAGTCTAAGGATTCTTCATTTCCCTTTTACCCTGGTTAGAATCATTCCATCCATCAGCCCTTTGAAGATTTACCTTTTCCTTTGCTAGCCATCCCTGTGAACAATTCCTTTAATGATCTAATCCAGTTAAGCTATCCTTTGATTGACTCCATATCCCAATGGCTTAAAGACCTATCTCTATCCATCTATTTCAAGAATTCCACCACCCAAATTTCAATCAAATCAAAATCCTCATGAGCATTAAGAACTAGCCTAAAATCCCACCCCAAACAAACTTAAATTATAAAGAGAGAGGCCTCTCTGGACTTAGGTTGGCTAGAACCTAAGTCTGCATCTCTTCCACTCATAGGTGTGGGTGAAGGGTTTTTTGCTCTAATTTATTGTTGATAGTGTGAGCCAAAAGAAACTCATTTAAACAGAGTTCGTGAAGGCGTTGGGCCTACCGACCACACCGCACCCACAACTGTACAATATTGGCTCACTTCACCAAGGATGAGATCTCCAAGTCAACCAACAATTTCTCCTTCCCTATAGCATCAAGCCCTTGATAGATGAGATATTGTGTGATGTTGGACCTCTCAATGTTTGTGATGTATTATTAGGTAGCCATACTTGTGGAGGAAACATGCTGTATATGATTCTAAACCTCGCTTTGTTATTATTTTTTTGGGTAAGACGTTATACAAGATATCGGAGGTAGCTCTTAGGTGTGGAACTTGATTATCTTATTTATTCAGAGGTATCACCAGATTGGACCCCAGTTCGTAATGTGGTGACAAAGCACCCATAAATGTATGCTTCGAGTGGGTCCGCGGGGGGGACATTTCCTGTAAAATTTCCATGTAAAATTTTGTAATTTCGTAATCAATATGAGTCATTCATTAGGCAGAAATATGATGGTAGAAGTTATGTTTAATTTAGTGTATTTTTCCCTAGAAGATAATCCCTCACTATATATGAGGGAATTGTATTGCGACTATGTAGATGTGTATTCTAAGCAAGGAAGAGAGAGGATATTGAGAACGAAGAGGGAATTACAATAGATCTGTTGTAGGTTGTATCTCGTCATTTTGCTAGATAATATAAAATGAAGGATTCGTTGTCTCTCTGTGGACATAGCCCAAATTGGGTGAACCACGTATATCTGTGTCTCTCTTTTTTATGCCTTTTCTTTGTTTATATTTCTATAACATATTTTATCTACTCCATTTCTCTATAATATATTATTTTCTAACAACTTGTATTAGAGCCGAAGGTCTATTTGACTGATAAACTCACAGCAGAGAAGGGTTCTGGGTTCGAGTGGGAGCAATGGTGGAAGATGGTAGATTTAGGGTCGAAAAATTTAATGGCCAAAACTACCAGCTATGGACGATGAAGATGGAAGATTCTATGTATAAAAATTATCTATATCTACCATTAAGTGGAAATACAAAGAACATGATGATTATGATAGACACAGAATGGGATATTCTCGACAGAAGGGCACTTGGAACAATACAAATGTGCCTAGGGGTGTTAGTGGCATTTAATATTTCAAAGGAAATGACAACATAACGGTTAATGTTGACATTGGAAAAACTATGTGAAAAACCATCAGCCTCAAATAAGGTACTTCTTATGAATCATTTATTTAATAAGAATATGTGAGGAGGTGGACCTATTGTTGATCATTCAAATGAATTTAATACAGTTACAAGTCAGTTAAGTTCTAGAGGGGTAACTTTTGATGATGAAGTTAGGGCTTTGTTATTTATGTCCTCATTTCCAGAATGTTGGAATGGTTTAGTTATGGCCATTAGTAACTTTGTCTCTCCATCTAGTACTTTAAAGTTTTTTGATGTTGTCGGTGCCATCCTTAGCGAGGAAATGTGCTGAAAACTCTCTGGTGAGACATCAGGTAATGCTTTGACTGCAAATACTAGGGGAAGAAAAATGGAGAGAGGAAAGAGACAGGGATATTATAGTAAGTTAACGAAAGGTGTACCCAAGTCCAAACCAGGGATAATGTGCTAGAAATGTGGGAAGAAAGGACACCTGAAGAAAGAATGCAAGTCTCGAAAGGGAAAAGAAGGAGAGACGCAACAAGAAAACAATCATGAAGGGAATGTGATAGGTGATGTGTTGCAAGATGCTTTGATTCTTTTATTAGAAAATATTATTGATGCTTGGGTGGTAGATTCAGGGGCGTCATTACATGCCACACCTCATAGGAAACATTTTCATGATTATATTCAAGAAGATTTTGGACAAGTTCGATTGGGTGATGATAAACCGAGTAAAATCATTGGAAAGGGTACAATTTTAATAAAATAATAGAATGGAAATCAATGGTTGTTGAAGGAGGTAAGGTATGTTCCAAGTTTGAAGAAAAATCTGATTTCAACAGGGCAGTTGGGAGGTGAAGGTTGTGTAACTAATTTTACAAATAAAACCTGGAATGTCACTAAAGGAGCCGTGTTAATAGAGAAAGGAGAAAAGGTTGGTACATTGTATTTATGCAAGGTATTTATAATTATGTTAATGATTTAACCTCTACAGGAGTAGATACGACATTGTGGCATCATAGGCTTGGGCACATGAGAGAAAAGGGGATGCAGATTCTTCACTCAAGAAATTTGTTTCCAACTATGAAGCATGTTGATTTGGAATTATGTGAGAATTGTGTTTATGGAAAACAAAAGAGAGTCAGATTCCCCAGAGTTGGGAAAGAAAATAAGAGAAAAAAATTAGAGCTTATGCATACAGATATATAGGGACCTGCTCTGGTATCATCTCTCAGTGGATTTCATTATTATGTTACTTTTATTGATGACACAATGAGAAAAATTAGGATTTATTGTATTTGAAATAAATCTAATGTATTTCATAGTTTCAAGAAATGGAAAGATTTGGTTGAAAATGAGACAGGAAAAACGTTGAAGTGTCTTAGATCAGACAATGGAGGTGAATATTGCAGAAAATAGTTTGATAGGTACTATTCAGAGAATGAAATTTGTAGAGAGAAGAGAGTTCTAGGAACACCAACAAAAAATGGTGTGTCAGAAAGGATGAACAAGACAATCCTGGGGCGTTCAAGGTGCATGGGATTGCATGCAAGATTTCCTTTAAAATTTTGGGTATATGTTGTAGATACTAGTATTTATCTAATAAACAGAGGACCTTCATGTTCCTTGGATGGTCGTATTACAAAGGAGGCATGGACAAGTAAAATGGTAAACTACTCATTTTTAAAGACTTTTGGTTGGGAAGCCTTTGTCCACATGGAGGGTCATTTGTAGGTTCCCCGTGCATGAGAGAAGCTTATGTAAATTTTCATTCTTTTATTAATAAATTGTCTGTAGTAGCCATGTTGGCACAGGTCGTGGACTGTTTCCCTCTCTGAGGGTTTTAACCACATCAAAATACTGGTGTATTGATCTTTGATCTGTTTGTGAGCGGTGTCCTTTCTGTGTTCTGTCTGAGGAACTTACCCTGTATATTCCTACATGGTATCAGAGTCAAAGGTCTCGAGTTCGAAACGCACTTGGCTTGTGTTAGTGGGGAGATTGTTGGGCTCCCCATTAATGGTGGTGTAGAAGGTTAATCCAACACTCCCCGTGTGTTTTGGTGACAGGTCTTCCCATGGTATCAGAGCTATTTGAGGGCCGTGTCCGTTGTTGATCCAAATCTGAAGCCGGTAGAACTGCATGCGACTGCCATCTCCTAGATCTATTGTTTCTGACTGCTTTCGGGCCGAGAGGACCACTCTGTTGTGTTGGGAGCATCTGTTCCAGTGAGGAACCCCTTTCATTTCTGTAACGAATAAAATATATAAATAATATAAATAGAATGTAAAAGATAATAATCATAAATAATAGTTAGTTAAGATAGTAATTAGGTGTAAGAGGCATGTCTAATAAGACATGACTCTTCATGAAGAGACACATTGCTTGGTATATAAGCAAGCCTCTCGTTCTCATTTGTAATTCATTCTCATTCTTATTCATATATTTAATATAATATTTATATCCTTAATGGATATTTTGATATTCCAAATATTTTGGAGTAATTAATTTATAGAAGGAACTTTGTTCGCTTCAATTTCACGCGAAAAGGTTTCCGGTAGCCCTAGCTGCGTTATTTTTTATATCTGGAGGTATACAGTGTTTATTTGCAGTTTACTGTTATTTTCTCTCTGTTTATTTCAGTTTCGGTTTATTTAGCTATTTTTTTTAACCAGATCTATACCTTTCATTTCTGTGTATGCTCTTTTCCGTGCACCTTAGTGTGATCTCGGAAAATCAGAAACATTGAGGAAAATATTTAGTTTCTGGGTAAAGCTAACTTTAAGCCGTAAGACTTGTTTTTTTTTCATGTTCCGTGTTGGGTTTTGCGTTTTTTTTTTGTAGGGAGAAAAAGAGCTTTCCCAAGCAAGCACACAATCCAAAGCATCTGTGACTAAAAGAAAACAAAGCCCCCCCCCCCTCTCTCTCTCTCTCTCTTTGTATAGCTCACTTGGTTCAAAGATAATTTAAGAGAGTAGAGGTCTTGGGTTCAAATCTCCTTTTTGTTGAAAAAGGAGCATTTTTTTTCATTTCCGCACATTCCCACACTTTGTCGGCTCCTTCATCAACCTTTTTTTAAAAAGGTCATAACTTCTTCATCCGGAAGCCGTTTTCAGAACCGTTTTTTTTTAACCACCCTAATTTTTCGAGCTCTTTCCATTAGAACACTTAGTTTCAACATATATAGCTTCAGTTTCTATCAAAATGGAAATTTCATGCCAAGTTATCCTTGACAGCACCAACTACTTCCAATGGTGGTCCTACATTGTGGATTTACTTAGAAGTAAAGGTCTTTACCAAATAGCCACAGGCCAAGAAACCAAGCCAAAAGATGAAGAGAAAGCAGCCAAATGGGAAAATAGGCAAGATCAAGCACGTGGGTTGATAGGGATGTCTATCTCTCCCGATCTTAGATTCCATATTGCTGAACTTGATACTCCTGATAAAGCAATGGAGCAGATTACTAAAGTTTTTGGAATAAAAAATGAACTTAGAGCCCATCAGCTTGAAAATGAGTTGCTTACATTGGACCTCGGTGATTTTTCTTGCATTGAAGATTTTTTGTCCAAGTTCAAGACCCTTAGACTTCTTTTGGAAGGTGTTAAGGTTAAGAAAGAAGATGGTGTCTTATCTATTGCATTCTTTCTAAGTTGGGACCAACCTACTCTGTGTTTGTTCCACCTTCCATTCTACTAGATAAGCCTTTATTTCTCAAGGACAAGACTACAAGCCCCCCTCCTTTGATGCTTTTTGTGATTCTTTAATAAGAGAACAAGAAAAACTCTTACACCTTGGTCTTCTTAATCTTGGAAACTCTTCCAAGAAAGCGTTAACCGCCCAGCAGCAACCAAACCCAAAGAATCCTAAGAAGTCATATCCTAAAAAGAATGGTCCTAAACCAAACAAGGGTCCTAAGCAATTTCAGCCTCAAAATGAAAACTCATTTCACCAGAATGATAAGGCAAATAAAAACAAAGGCAAGAAGACTGATAGACATTGCAACTTTTGTAATCGAGATGGCCACTTAGAATCTAAATGCTTTAAGAAGATGGAAGCCTTGGAAGCAGCAATGAAGAAGCATAACATCCATTTGGAGCACTCTTCAAATTCATCTTTAGGAATGGCACTTTCTGCATGTGCTTGTCAAGCATCTCGGTCTGGATATGCACTAAATGTATCTTCTTCCTCTCATTCTCATGAGTGGCTCATTGATTCTGGATCTTCTTATCACATGGCCAAAAATAAAGCCATGTTTTCTTCTTTAAATGATTGTAACACCAAAAATATATATGTTGGTGATAATAGATCTCTTAGTGTTGTAGGGACTGGAACTGTTCATATAGACAATGGTCAATTTAATGATGTATTATGTGTTCAAACCTTATCCTCCAACCTTCTATCTGTATATCAGATAACTCATTCAGGTGAAGGTAAAATCGTTGAATTTTCACCTCATGATGTT
>APFE031204274.1:7403-45227 GCA_000404065.3 Pinus taeda | reverse complement strand
ATGAGCGATTTGGTCACTTAAACTATCGCTCTCTTCAGAACCTATGTAAAGAAAATATGGTGACAGGTCTTCCCATGGTATCTTGTAGAGATGGTGTTTGTTCCGGATGTGTACTCGAAAAACATCATCGGAACAATTTTGAAAAACGTGCCTCTTGGCACGCCTCGGCCCCTCTACAGCTTGTGCATAGTGATTTAAGTGGTCCACTTTCAGTTGTTTCCTTCTCTGGCTACAAATATTTCTTAACTTTCATTGATGATTTCTCCAGACGCACTTGGGTATATTTCTTAAAACTCAAGAGTGAAGTATTTAACAAATTCTTGGCCTTTAAGGCCTTTGTTGAAAAATAATCTGGACATCAAATTCTTAAGCTAAGATCAGATAATGGTGGAGAATATGTTAAAAACGACTTCATCAACTTTTGCACTGACCATGGAATCCAAATGCAACATACTTTTCCATATACTCCACAACAAAATGGTGTAGCTGAAAGGAAGAATCGCACCTTAAAGGAAATGGTTAATTGTATGCTTCAATCTAAAGAACTTAGTCTTAACTATTGGGCAGAAGCAATTAATTGTGAAAATTACATACTAAATCACGCTCCTACTAAAGCTTTAAATAACATCACTCCAGAAGAAGCATGGAGCTCTATTAAGCCGGAAGTGAGTCACTTTCATGTTTTTTGAAGTGAAGCATGGGCCCATATTCCAAATGAAAAACGTAAAGCTTTAGAACCAAAGAGTGAAAAATGTATCTTTTTTGGATATTCTGAAGATGTCAAAGAATATATACTTATTCCATTTAAGTCCAAAAATGTTATAATTAGAAGAGATGTAAAGTTTGATGAAAATAAATTGGCCTATGAACCTAGCTCGGCACATGTGCCACCTCTCTCTATCTCTTCTACCTTTGAACATATTTCTTCCTCAGATGATGAAAGTGAGGATGACAATCCTCCCCCACCTTCTCAAGATCATCCTTCAGCTCATTCAGCTCCTTCACTTCCAAAATGGGTCCAAGATACTCGAGATGCGGCAGGTGATCTTGCCGGTGATCCTACAGATCATCGCCGTACCCGTTCTTAGTTTGAAAGAGCCTCTTCTTTACTGGCTGAAGTGTCAGCAAATTATGATCCTGACACCTTTGCAGAAGCTTCAGGCCATCCACGTTGGGACGCAGCTATGAATGAAGAATATCGTTCATTATTGGCAAACGATACATGCGATCTTGTTCCTCTACCAAAGGGACGCAAACTTGTTAGATGCAAATGGGTTTACATAACCAAGTATGGGCTAGATGGGAAAGTTGATAAACATAAAGCTTGACTTGTTGCTAAGGGTTTTTCACAAGTTGAAGGCATTGATTATACTGAAACCTTTTCCCTCGTTGCTAAAATTAACTCTGTCCACCTTGTTCTTTCCCTTGCTGCCTCTTTCAAATGGGAAGTCCATGAGATGGATGTTAAATCCGCCTTCTTGCATGGGGACTTGCACGAATAAATCTACATGGAACAACCTATTGGGTTTATACAAACAGACTCCAACCTTGTATGTTGTCTTAAGAAATCCCTTTATGGTCTCAAGAAAGCTCCTCGGGCTTGGTATGCCAATATGGATAGTTTTCTTTTAGAATCTGGCTTTTCTAGGTGTCATTCTGACCATACTGTCTACACCAAGAAAGAGGGCAAGTCTCTTATCATTCTTGTTCTTTATGTTGATGATCTTATCCTCACTAGTAGTGATCTCAACCTTATTAACCATGTGAAGTCCAGCCTTAAAAAGAAGTTTGAAATGATAGACTTAGGACATTTACATTATTTTCTCTTCAAGTCTTGCAATCCAAGGAAGGTATTTTCCTCTCCCAATCAAAGTATGTCTGTGATCTTCTACGCTTTTTTCACATGGAAGATTGTAAGCCAACTCCTTCTCCCTTTCAGTCTAGAGTCAAACACTCAGTCACTTGTACTTCCCCTGAAGTTGATGCTACCTTATACCGTCAACTTGTAGGAAAAATTTTGTATTTAACCCATACTCGTCCTAATCTTTCCTTGGTGTCGGCCTTGTTGCTCGGTTTATGCAAACCCCACGTGAAAGTCATTGGAAAGAAGCGAAACGAATATTTCGTTATGTTCGTGGTACAGTTTAGTTTGGCATTCATTACAGTGCTGAAGCATCTACTCTATTGGTTGGTTTCACTGATTCCGATTAGGCTGGTGACCCTGATGATCGGAAGTCTACTGCTGGTTATGTGTTCACTCTTGGTTCAAGACCTATTACATGGGCTGTCAAGAAACAAGCTGCCATTTCTCTTTCTTCAGTAGAAGCAGAGTATCGTGGTGCCGTAGAGGCTAGTAAGGAAGCCTTGTGGCTTCGTCAGATCCTATCTGTGTTTGGTTTTCAGCAGCAACATCTGACTACACTTTGGTGTGATAATCAAAGTGCCATTCAGCTTTACAAAGATCCAGTTTAGCATCAGCGCAGCAAACACATTGAACTACACATTCACTTCATCAGAAAGCTCATTCATGACCATGTTCTTGAAGTGCAATATTGTTCAACAGATGATCAAGTTGCAGACATCTTCACAAAGGCTCTCACAGAGGCGAAGTTCAATAAACTTCGATTATGGCTGGAGTTTAAGAAGTTTTCACTAAGGGGGGATAGGCTCTAGTGCCTCCTTCCTTCTCCTATTGTGTCATATTTGTAAATCCTTCAATCCTATCCAAAGTTGTTCTTAAGGGGGGTGGTTAAGATATTCCGACACGTAGGAATAGTTAAGTATAACTTGGTCTAGTATAGAGTTAGGTAAAGTGTGTTTCTTTACCATGTACACTTGTAACTTACAATCCGACGGTCACAATATGTAGTGATCTGATGGTTCATTCTCTCCTCGGTATTACCGACACTTGATCCATGGCTTGATACCCGATTGGTCCATGAATTCTATTTAAAGCGCATGGAGGGTCATTTGTAGGTTCACCGTGCATGAGAGAAGCTTATGTAAATTTTCATTATTTTATTAATAAATTGCATGTAGTAGCCACGTTGGCACAGGTCGTGGATTGTTTCCCTCTCTGAGGGTTTTAACAACGTCAAAATACTGGTGTATTGATCTATGATTTGTTTGTGAGCGGTGTCCTTTTGGTGTTATGTCTGAGGAACTTACCCTGTATATTCCTACAGAAATGTACCTTTATTTGATATGGTGTTAATTATTTTGTTTATCGCTTTTATGATTATGAAAAACACAAAATCATTAGGAGGAGAGATGTCATATTCAACGAAAAGGTTTTAAATAAGGATCAGATGTAGGAAAAGAAACAGGAAAAAAGGAAACAAGGAATACATAGTGCTTGATGAGATCATAGAAAAAGTGAAGGCACCTGAAAATAATGTTGATCAATAGCCATAACAACAAAAACAACCACAACAGAAACAAGCGCCTCAAACAACTAAAAGTGGTGTTAGAAGATCTACTAGGATAAGTAGACCCCCTGAACGATACTCTCCTTCATTATATTATGTATTGTTGATTGATTTTGGTGAACTTGAATGTTATGAAGAAGCAATGTAGGTAGAAACAAGGATGAAGTGGGAGAAATCCATGAAAGAAGAGATGTAATCCTTGACACATAACCATACTTGGGGCTTAGTTAGGTTGCCTACAGGAAAAACAACATTGCATAATAAATTGGTTTACTGGTTGAAGAAAGAATATGGAGGTAGAAAAGGTATAAATCAAGATTTTTGGTGAAGGGGTTTGCACAGAAAAAGGGTATAGAATTTGATGTGGTATTTTCTCCTATTGTTAAAATGACTTCATTCATAACTATTTTAAGCCTAGCAGTAGCTGAAGATTTGCATCTTGAGTAGTTAAATGTAAAGACAACTTTTCTCCATTGGGATTTGGAGGAAGAGATATATGTGCATAAACCACAAGGATATGAGTTCAAAGGGAAGGAGAAGCTAGTGTGTAGGTTGGAGAGGACCTTGTATGGCTTAAAAGAAGGTACAAGGTAGTGGTATCTAAAAGTTGACACGTTTACATTTGAACAAGGTTATAATACATGTCACTCTGATCATTGTGTTTATCTCAAAAGGAAAAATGACGACAACTATATTATATTGTTATTGTATGTAGATGACATGCTTGTTGAAGGTTCTAATATCTAGAAAATAAATGTTCTCAAAAGAAAATTGACAAACTCATTTGCAATGAAGGATTTGGGTGCTACAGAACAAATAATTGGTATGAGAATAACTAGAGACAGGAAGAATAAAAAATTAACATTGTCTCAAACCGAGTACATAGAAAAGGTGTTGAAAAGATTTAATATTTAGAATGCCAAACCAGTTAGTATACCTTTCGAAAGCCATTTCAAACTAAGTAGGGAGGTGTGTCCCAAGACTCGGGAAGAAATGGCTTATATGTCTAAAGTTCCATATGCATCACTAGTTGGAAGCTCAATTATGCAATGGTCTGCAAAAGGAATGATATTGTACATGCAGTGGGATTTGTAAGCACATACATGAGAAATCTAGGAAACAACATTGGATGGTGGTGAAGAGGATTTTCAGGTATTTTAGAGGTACCAAAAATCAAGAATTATGTTTTGGTGGTTAAACATTGCTCTAATGGGATGTTCATGGAGATATGTTTGGTGATAGAGATAACAAGAGGGGAACCACATGGCATGTGTTTACTGTAGGTGGAACAACTATCAGTTGGGTTTCAAATCTGCAAAGTGTTTTTTCACTCTCAACAATGGAAGCAAAGTATGTTATTTTTACAAAGGCTAGCAAAGAAATGATTTGGTTATAAAGGTTTCTAGATGAATTGGGTAAGAAGAAGGAGTTGGAAAGGTTATACAATGACAACGAGAGTGCCATACATCTTGCAAAGAACTCTTCATTTCATTCTAAGACTAAACATATATAGCTCAAGTACCATTTCATACAATAAGTGTTAGAAGATGGACAATTGAAGCTAGAAAAGATACACACTAGCCAAAATCTTACATATATGTTAACAAAAGTTGTAAGCTAGGAGAAACTGAGATTCTACTCGATTGCAATTAGTATTAAAGTATGATGATGAAGATGAGAAAAAACAATGTCCAAAGTGAATTCATTTTCTGAGAAATGAAGGAGCGGTGGAGTTTCTATAATCAGTCTCCAAGTGGGAGATTCTTGGGTGTTGATCCTGATTATATTCTTTATTTAGAGGTATCACCACATTGGACCCAATTCATAATGTGGCGGAAACACCGCCCATAAATGTATGCTACCATTGGGGTCCACAAGGGGGGGAATTGCCCATAAAATTTCCTTGTAAAATGTTGTAATTTCTTAATCAATCCCGGCCATTCATTAGGAGGAAATCTCATGGTAGAAGTTATGTCTAATTTAGGGTTTTCTTCTCTATAAGACAACCCCTTGCTATATATGAGGGAATTTTATTGCGACTACGTAGATGTATATTCTGAGCGAGGAAGAGAGAGGAGATTGAGAACAAAGTGAGAATTACAGTGGATTTGTTGTAGGTTTTATCTCTTCATTTTTCTCGATAATGTAAAAGGAAGGACTCATTGTTTCTCCATGGAGGTAGCCCAAATTGGGTGAACCACATATATCTGTGTCTCTCTTCTTTTATGCATTCTCTGTGTCTATATTTCAGCAATATATTTTATGTGTTCCATTCCTCTGTAATATACAATTTTCTAATAGATGGCCCACCTACTGTCACCTCTTTGATCTTCACGAATAAATGCAGTAAGATCATCTCCCACACTAGGAAAATTATTTTCTTTCTGGTTCACTCTCAAAGTAAGGGGAAGATCGTAGCCATATCCATGGCCCCCGGAAAGGATTCCTCCATACAGCAGAAGTAGGTGGATACATTTGTGGAAGAATATAGGGACATCTTCTCCTCACCCAGAAGTGTACCCTTGCACTGTCACGTTAAGCATTCATTCGTTGTGACTCCTGGAGCACCTCTACCCAACATGTAAATATATCACCGCTCCATTATGAAAAATGCCAAGTATAAGAAGAGACATGATCAACATCAGGTGCAACAAAAGTTTCAGTTGGGAAACAAATTTTGGTTGCATTTGCGTAAATAACGCCTTTCAAAGCCCATCAGAAGCTTAGAACAATCTGATATGGTCCTTGCACCATTACCAAGGTTGTGGAAGACAATCATTTGGAGCATAACACTTTCCCATTCCTTGGCCTTCACCCAATGTTCAATGTCGACCACCTTCGACCATACTTCCCACCATTTTTGGACACATCGGACATTGTAGTACAACTCACACTAACATAGTTAAACCCAAACTGGATGGAACATGCCACAACTGATCGAATTATGGACACGCAATTCAAGAACACTTGCTAGGAAAAATCCAACTATATCAGGTTGTCAAAGCTAGTGATATCTTGCACCAAGGCAAGTGGCTGACCAAGGACCAAGTTCAACATAT
Source organism: Pinus taeda (assembly GCA_000404065.3). Taxonomy (NCBI): domain Eukaryota; kingdom Viridiplantae; phylum Streptophyta; class Pinopsida; order Pinales; family Pinaceae; genus Pinus; species Pinus taeda. Next base: position 38,740 of record APFE031204274.1, on the reverse strand, counting down.
GTTTCCCCATCTCATTGAGACACTCAATGCAATTAGGACCATTTCTTCCTAAGGGGGGAGGAATGATCCAAGTGAATGTTGGTGGCCACCTGGCTATTCCACTTTAACCCCCACCACTGTCTCTTTTAATTTTTCATTTTCCTAAATTGTAGCACAAGTTATTATTTTTGGCAGCTTTTCGGGTCCTGAACTTCAGGAACTACTTTGAGGCCTTAAATGATGCTTTCTGGGAAAACAAGCGCCAACAATGGTCCTAGATTGATGTCAACCACTTGAAATTTGTAGTCTTGAGATAAATATTTTTAACGAGGTATTGTGTGTGTCAAACAGAGATCGTATGCCAAAGTTATGACTGTGGGAAGTTGATGTACCGATTTACCAAAATGAGGCTCGTAGTTTGGCATTTCATCTCCTAGGGTTAGGTTTTTGGATGTTTATGGTTTTCTATTGCATCTCAATAATAAATATGCCTTCGAGCCTCATTGTAACATAGTTCAGAGGCATATAGCCCCACATATCTTCTCAGAGATAAGCTATGGTCGCCCGAGCTAGTCTTATTTACATTCTATTTGTAAGCATACTTCAGTATTTGATATTAATGAATTGAAGCATTATTTCTGCTGCATCTTTGTATTTATGGTTATATCTATAATTTCTTGCATTCCTGTTTAAATCTCGATCACATATGGTGACCCATATTAATATATATGAATGTCTAATATCATCAAAATATTATTCATTCTTGACCATCAGGATGTCAATAATATGATCTAGGTAATTAGAAACCCCACCTTCCTTAAATCACTTCTCCATAGAGTATAACATATATTTTTTGACATACGAAACTTGAATAGTACTAATCAAGCACAACAAAGCTATCACACATGTTCATTCTACATGTGTCCCTCTCACCTATCTTTAAATAACCCTTTAGAGTTCTTTGTAGTAGCTTTTGTTGCCACCTTTTTTATACGTTTCAATGGGTCAATCAGTTCTCGAATAAATTATCCAATTCCTAACAACTCTATGATCTAATGAATTAGTCTAATTGTGATAATGATGAGTATGGATACTTCCGCTTTTTATCTAAAAACCATTGCAATTTACAGGACACTATGGTATGATCATATTCTTTCCTTTTTAAACATAAGGGATTCATCCTTCCATTTTTTACCAACCATAACCCACTTCTTGAAATTCTACTTTTGTTTTTCTTAATCAATCTCCTTTGTACTTACTTGGTGAATTCCATCCATTCTTAGTTCTAACTCTACCATAGGTTTATTGTCGAATCTTTCCCTCGCACTAGGTTTGACCACTTCGAGTTTATTTATTCTAATTATGATATTGTTCATATCATATTTGGTATCATTATTTTTTCTTCGTTAATTATTAGTTTACTATTACTCTAGTCAATTTAATACCTTTTTTTCCACCTCGATTATCATGCTTCTACTTAATGATATTTTTTAATTTTCTAATCTTATGAAAAGTTTTATAAACTCCATATGTTATAAGTAAATTTGGTGCCATAGGGTACTAAGTGCTTCTGTGCCTCTCAAATTGATAACATGACTCAATAATGTAATGAAATAAGTGTTATTTGTGTGGTTTATGTCAATTTCCTAATTTGGAGATATTTTGGTTAGCTCTTCTTTCTTGGTTGACTAACTTATGGTTGATTTATTCTACTATTTGACCATTTTCTATTTTGGTGATTTAACTTTGCACTTCCTTGTTTTTCCATACTTCCTAATGATGAGATTTTTCAATTGTAATTTATATATTATGGATATGATATATTTCATTTTCGTTTTTTTTCCTTCTCTATTTCTCCAATAATAGGGACGAAGATTGAAAAAAGACCTAGTAATCTCAATAGGGATGACGATTGGAAGATCAATAGTTGTTGGATCCCTACCCTTTCTTCCCATTCATATCTCCCCTCTTCAACACCTTCCCCCTCTATTAATGACTTGAACGAATTTCGTAAATTACTCTTTCGTTGTATATTCCCCCCCCCCCCCACGCCCCTGCCTCTCCCCTTCTAATAATTAGTTTGGTTCTCTTTTGATTTCTTATTGAATAGGTTACATTAAAATGTTTTCGCAAAACCATTATAGATGAAATATTACTATTATAATATGATAATAATAAGTTAACAATGCTTAGTCATGATTTAAGGATAATATTAAAGTAATACAATTAATATTGACGCAGATTAATAATTATATTAATGTTATACTTTAATAATTCTAGTAAGATTATCGTTGGCATAACTAACTAAAAAGGGTTAATATTACATTATTATTTAAATAGGGAATTTATTACTACTATAACATTGTAATATTTTAATAATAATAATAATATTTAAGACTATTATGATATTACACATTAATGATGGCGGAGAGAAGAGGACGGAGGGGGCGTCAATGCAGCCCACCCCTGGAGGCGGAAGCTGAGCCTGCTGCGGGAGATGGTAACCGGCGGACAAGACAAACAATTGGAGACAGAATCATAATTGCTAAGCAGGAGTACAAGGAGAATTCTAACCCCAAGATCAGGAGAATTATGGAGCACTGGGAAGAAGAAGCCATCCAGGCTCAATCTGAAGAAGAGATGGAAGATTGGATTGCTACTATGCCTGATCCTGGCTATACCAAAGGAAGAATGACCCTCTACAAACAGTCTCTTCATTTGTATTGGGTCATGAAAAGGATTATGCCAAAATCTTTAGAACAGGTAGCCATGGAGATGGCTGAGATGGTTCAGAATCTCCCTAATGTGAAAAAAGAATTGAAGGACATAGTCATCACCATGCTTCTGCAAGAAAAAAGACTGGAGGATCTCCAACACCAGCTCGTGGAAAGTGGAGTGCTGGTGAAGAAGGAAAAAGTTCAGCAAGTTGAGCCTGAAAAGCAGTGATCAAAGGCATGTTTTTGCTGTTTTGGGATCTGTCTTGTTTTTTCTGATTTTCTGTAGGTATGAACTCTTCTGCTGTTTTTATATATAGGAAGCAGTATATAGGCAATAGTATGGAAATAGAAATAGAAATAGGACATGAAGTATGGTATGAACAGTTGGATACTTTCTATTTTTGTTTTGATGTGATAAATTTTGGGTGGTCAAGATACCCGGTTTCCCTTTGGGGTGGGGTGAGACCACCCTGATGATGCTGTAAATATTCTTTTATGGTAATAGAAAAGGACCTACCCAGCTTACAAAAAAAAAAAGATATTACACGTTAATGATATTCCTTAATAACATTATTATAATTCAAGTTGCCTTTGTTATAACTTACTAAATGGGTTAATATCACCCATTATAAGATTATTGTTTAGGTTTATAATTTATAGGGATAAAAGTATTACCCTATTAGATAATGATAATAATTTAATAATATTTGATATTATTATATCCCCTAGTTTCTAAAACCAATAATTATTAAAATTGAATATATAAATAAATAAATATTAATGTTATTGACCTATCTAACCGTTTCTGTTCAATTATGACCTCGGTCCAATTCAGTCCAATATAGCCATTTTTTCTAGTCAAACCTAACCGTTGGAAGATCTTCCATCCCTATTTAACCTGAAGCCTTGATCTCATTTTCACCGTGTCCTGATGATGAACCACACTTGTTGGTTTGAAGCGCGTCGAGAAAGATTTTATGATGTTATTTTTTCCGAAAATATTTCTATAAACTTGGATTATGGATCACATAGGCTTAAATTCAAATATTAGTCTTGTTACAATTTCCCTTTTGCTTCCTTGCTACATCTTTGATCCTTCCTTTTTTATTCCCAATTAATATCAGCATCCTTGAATACTTTTTTCTTTCTAAATTAGAGTGGGTAAGTAACTTTTTTTAAGGCTCATCTTTTAGTGGTTATTTACCTGCATTTTGCTTGTTGATTTTTTTAAATAAAATAATCTACCCATAAACAGATTGCTTTTCAAACATATTCGAACCCAGTGGACCCCATAAGGTTTTTCACTATTATGATTTTTTTCTCTATTTTTTCTTTTTTGTGGATGGTACCTCTTAATTGGGAACCATTAACTACTTTTAAATGAAATTTCTCTTGGAGTATTCAAATTTTCATTACTCCAATCAACTTTATATCTTTAATGACACATGACCTTCATAATTCTTTCTATTTTCATTAGCATAAAATTACTTTTTTTTTTCCATTTAAAAGTACCACACATCAATCGTCAATGTCCTTTTTCCTTACGTGTCTACCATGTCATTCCCTTTCTTACTATTTCTGTATTTATTGGTGCTAGAGTGCAACCATTCTTTCTTCCATAATGTTTCTCAACTATAGTAGTGAATCTTCGTTAGATTTTGTTGAGTTATATTGTCATAATATGACTACTCTTTCTACGTTAGTACTTCAATTTATTGAGCATCAAGACATCATAATCATATGTTTATAAATAAATATGTTTCCACCTCTTTAGGGCAAGTATCTATTATGTGTACCTACACCCATTCATTTAGGTATTTTACTATTATTATGATATATCTAGCTCCTATCAATTTTCCTACTTTTTAGAAAGGTCCGACAAAATACCCCAAACACAGAAGAGAAGGCTTCAGTTAACAAAATAACTATAAAGGAATTTCATCCTTACATAATTTTGTTGAGTTTTCCTTATATTATTTGCAGAACAAACTTCATGTGCTATAAATTGAATCGGGAATAGCAAGGTGTTCACAAGGAGGTTGAAAGGGGGCAAAACGCCCCCCTGTCCTTGATGGGTTTGTATTGGAGTGGAATACCCCTACATGGGGGTTTAGGATAGCACCCATGAAAAATAATTTGGGTGGTCTTTCATCCCTCCTTTTCGTAGTTCTGAACACACTTTTCTCATTTAGTGGTTTTGTGGCACATGGTAATTTTTCCCTTGGTTTTGTAGCTTCAATTAAGGAACTATAATTATATTATAATCCATGGTAAAATGAATTTGTGGTTTTTGGATACCGCAAGACATGTTTTTTTTGTTTTGCAATATTGTAAGAAAGCATATATTTTAAAATATTTAATGTTTTGTTGGCTTTGGTTTTCACGATAAAATCTCTATGTCAATTAGTGCAGTTTCCATTGCATCTTTTCTGTATAACTAAGAATATAATTGAAATACTTAATTATATAACATGAAAATGTATATTTGGTGTTAGATAATTTTTGGATTCAAGGGGACTCTTTTGTGGGTTATCGTTTGGCTCAAGCCTATAGTAGACCATGTCACAGTTAGAGATCTATGGAATTGATTATGAGGGTGAAAGGAAATGGAAATTAATTCAACATTAAAGATCGAAAAATTCAATTGTAGTGTTTTGACTTATGTAAGGTCAAAATGTAATATATGTTAGTGAAAAAAGTTGAATGGATCATTATTAATCTTGGTATTGCACCAACATGGATGTCGATAGAAGATTGGACCAAATTGGATCAAAAGGAAAACAAGAGAATATGATTCTAACTCTTAGATTCAGTATTATTGAATGTTTTAAGAGAAGATACAATGCAACCAATATGGAACAAGTTATGGACTTTGTATTAGTCTAAGTCCCTTGTCAACAAATTTTTTAGACATATAAATTCATATAACCTAATGATGAAGATTGGTGCCTTGGTGATAGAGAATATAAATTCTTTCAATATTGTGTTAAGTTAGCTATTATCTATTGATATTAATATTTCAAATGAAGATAAGTGTATTTGTTTATATTTTCTTACAAAAGACATGGGATAGTTTGGTTGCGGCCAAAGGTAGTAACTCAACCACTTTAACTTCCGATGCCATGGTCTCATTACTATAATTTCTGGAGATGAGATAGAAAAATTGTAAAGTTAGAACAAAAATGTTTTTTGTAAGAGGACAGTCCCATAATATAAATAAAAGTAGGTGTTGAAGTGGGTGATATAAATGTAGAGAGAGATATAAATATATGGGGAAATTCCTAAAGGTATGCGAGAGATTTGCAAAAGAAGGACATTATAAGAAAGAATGTCAATACAAAATTACTATGAAAGGGAACAAATCTAATGATTTTAATTTTACATGAAAAAAACCTCCTCGATTGAAAGAGGGGATCTGTACTTAAATTCTTCATGTACACATGTAGATCATAAGGCATGGGTGGTCAATGCAAGTGAATTCTTCATATGACTCATCATAAGGAGTGGTTTTTTTAGTATGAAAAATATCACGGTGGTGATGTTTTCTTAGGAGATGACTCAACAACCAGAAACATAGGATAAGGAAAACTCAAGTTGAAGATCATGGGTAAAAGGATTATAAGACTCCTTGGTGTTCTACACATCCCAATATTGGTCAAAAAATTGATTTCTATAAGCAAGATGAGTCATGTAAGTACAAACGTAGTGTTTCAAAAAGAAACTTGCAAGATGATTTGAGGAGCATTGGTATTGTTGAGGGCAACTTATATTGGAAGTATGTATAAGATGTTGGGAGGCACTATTATTAATGGGTGCAATAGCTCCATTATTACTGAAAGTGGATAAATAAAGGAAAAACTCATATAACCTCTAGAGAAAAGGCTATGTTGTAATGGTATGGTAGAAGGTATGTCTAATTTCTCTCTAGATTTTGAATTCTATGAACTTTGTTTGTATGTATAATCATGTAAGATTATCCTGTGTTCTATGAGTTTAGAGGTAATATTATAGTTGGTGAACAATTATGTGTTTGGACTTCTCTCAGTTCCATTATTGGGTAAATTTATCTACTTTGTATCATTTATAAATGAATTATTAAATGATACATGGATTTATTTCCTCATAATCAATTTTTAATTCTTTGAAATATTCAAAGAGTTTAAGGCTCTTGTTTATAAATTAATTTAGAAGAAAATTAAAGTGTTGAGAAAAAATAACTGTGGAGAATTATGTCAGAGTGGAGATGAAGAATTATTTAATATGTGTGTTATAGCAAGGAAGAAGACTATTCTATCCACAACCTAATAGAATGGAGTTACAAAAAGAATGAGCATGATACTAATGGAGAATTAAAGGAGCATGCTCAATGGTGTTGGGTTAGGGAGGAATTGTAGTTAGAAGTAATGTACACTTTTTGCTACCATGTAAATAGATCACCCCCATAAATATTAGATGAATAGATTCCACATGAGGTATTGATCAATAAGAAACCCTCCCTTAAAAATCTTAGGGTATTTGGATGTGATTCTCATGTACATGTTCTAGAGGAGAATAAGAGTATGTTGGATAAGAAAATTTTAAATATTATCTTTACTAGATAAAATTATGCTAAAATAGGTTATAACCTTTGGAACCTAAAAACTAAAAATGTGGTGTGTAGTATAGACACGGTATTCATAGAAATAAAAAAAATTGTCAAATAGAAGTCCCAACAAGGGAGAAAGAACTAGAAAATATAGATTTTGAATTGAAGGATGATAAATAGTAATCTACAAAAGAAAATGAATTAGGAGAAGAAGAACCACATACTCCAGTGTCGAGGGGATCAATTTGGGAAACAAGGTAGCTCAAAAGATTGACTCTAACCAATTTCTATTTAAATATTAATTTTTATTACTAATAATGGACCTATAACTATTGTGTAGGAAATATATTGAGAGGATGGAAAGCTATGGAAAAAGGCCATGTTTGAAGAAATGGTAGCCTTAGAAAAATATGATGCTTGGGATCTAGTGGATTTTATAGCTGGAATAAATCCCATTGGAAGATAATTGGAATTTAAGAAGAAGTTGAATGAAGTGGGTAAAGTTGAGAAATAAAAATCTCTGATTTGTAGAAAAATGTTATTCCTAGATAGAGGGAATCAAATTTTATGAGTTTTTTTCTTCTATTTTGAAGTTAACTTCTACTAGAGTTATTTTAAATCTATTGTTGTTTCTTTTGTTTTTGAGGTAGAATAAATAGATGTGAAGGCAATATTCTTACATGGGGATCTAGAAGAAGAAATATACATGAACTATCCAAAAGATTTTGTTGTTAAAAAAAGAAAGAGCTAGTATGTAGGCTAAAAAATCCCTCTATGGGTTAAAGACATCACCAAGGATGTCGTATGAAAGAATTGATACTTATATACTAGTACTTATCCTCACGAGGTGCAAATAATATTTTTATGTGTATTTCAAATTAGTTGTTGATTGTACTATGTTGATAATTTGTTATTGATTGCGAATTAGAGGGAAATCATATGGGAAGTGAAAGGTAAATTGTCCTATAAATTTGACATGAGGGATCTTGGTGCTACATATTTTATTTTGGGCATGGAAATTCAAATATATCGGGAAAAAAGTACTCTATTTAAATCAAAATAAATGTGTTGATACAATTTTACATAGGTTTAATATGCAAGAATTTAAACTGGTAAAGTTCCCTAATCATGTAGGAGTAAATTTATTTACATAATAATGTTCCAAGACATAGGAGGAGGAAGAGTAAATGTCCTATGTCCCATATGGCAGTATGGTTGGAAGTTTGATATATTTAATGGTCCATACTAGACATTACATTGCACATGTATTGGGAGTGTCATGTAGGTGTATGCCAGGAATACATAAGGAGCATTACACACCAATAAAGAAGGTGTTTAGCTATTTCTGTGGAACAATCTGTTGTGGATTATGCTACCAAAGAAGGCTATAAATAGATATAATGTTGGAAATACATCAATTTTTTCATGCAAAATAGGTTGGAGATCTAGATTTTAGAAGATCTACAAGTGGGTATGTGTTTAACCTATTTGGAGAAGAAATCAAATTTATGAGAAAGAGTCAATCTATAATGGAACTGTGAACAACAAACAATGAATGAATGGAAACCACTCATGAAAGAAAGGAATTAGTATGGATGTAAAGATTGTATTCAGGTATTGGGTTGGTATGGTGTGTTGTGAGGATATATTGTGATAACCATAGTGCAATATTCCTATTGAATAACTTAACATATAATTCTAAGAAAAAACATATTAATGTTAAATAACACTTCGTGAGAGATATGGTTGAAGGAAACGGGTGTTTTCGGTGAAGGTGAACACTTTCAAGAGTGTTGTAGATTCATTAACAAGACCTATGAGAACTAATACTTTCTCTTATTGTAGAGAAACCTTATGCATTATTGTAAATAATTAGTGATTATGTACTCCTGTAATCCTTTGTATGCAAAATAATAAAGTGGGAGAATGATGGGTATGTGTTATATTGTTTGCAAGACTACATCGAGACATTGTACATTGCATCAAGCATAGTGGGGGGTTGATAAGGGAGGTGAATCCCCCTAATTGCTTAAGGGTTTTGTAGGGGGATGAAATCCCTCCTATGCATGGTTTTGGAGTCAATGCCTTGAAAAGCTTTGGGCAGATGTTTGAGTCTATTTTGGTGGTTTTTAGTGCATAGTTTCCAGCTTTAGTAGTCTTGTGGCACATGATGGTTTTTCCCATAGTTTTGTAGTTTTTGTTAAGGTACTATTTTTTTTATTTTAATCCTTGATAAAAGGGATCAATTGTTTATAGATACCAATGGATATATGGACATTGTATTCTAATATTGTAAATAAGAATATACTAAAAATTTCATCAAGATTCCCAATTTTATTTTCAAAAGTAAAACCTTTGTATTAATGTGTGTGTTTTCCATTAGATATTTCTATTTTGTTAAGAAACTATTTGTAGAAATTTAATTTAAATGGTTAATACTAAGTGGTTGACCAATTCTTTGACACTTGCCACACTTATTTTTCCTTTCAGAACCTAATGCAATGTGGTCATCTATAGTCCTTTTGCAATAATTTTCTTGCTATATATATCTACATGAAATTAGCCTTCTATAAGTCCAACATGTGCCTATTTTATTATACTACCTTTCTCATTTGTTAAGACACATATTTTGAGTATATCATCTAGCCCTAAATTTTACGAATACCCATTTATTAGTTTGTGGGAACAACTTCTATGGAAATGATCTTTTCTTTGTCTCTAGTAAATCCTTAGGTTCCTTTACATCCTAAAAATTTGCAATTTGTTTTTTCCAATTCTCTGTCTCTGACATCAAATTTAAATCCTTAATCCATTTTTACTATGGATTCTTCTCCTATTTCTACTCTTAGCACGTGGTCTATCACTAAATTATTTTTCCCTGATTCAACCATCACCTTGAATTGAATTTCTTGAAAAAACAAAAGGCATATGTAAATTCATCATTGATGGATTGTCTAGTTGACCAAGTATTTTATTGCTTGATGGGATGTATAGAAAACAAAAGGATTGGCCAACAACTAGTCTTTATTTTTTCTAGGGAAAATATTATCCAAGTGCTTCTCATTCAATATTTAAGATTTTTTGTTTATACCTTCCTCTTTCAAACAACATATGCCTTTGGGTGGTTAATTGATTCTTTGCTCCTAATTCTGTAATTACATCTAAATTTTTAAAATTTATCACCTTATGTTTGAGGAAACTTTTAACAACATTAGGAACTTGATGATGACCTTATTGAGTTCTCATTTTTTCGAAGGTCACATCAAATCATGATTTTCATGTCTATTTTGAAACGTGGTGACACAATATTAATCTTTTCTCATTTGAAAGTTAAAATTCAAATGTTTTTCAACCACGAAATTAAAAGTCAAATATCATGATTATGAAAGACATGAACAATTGTGTTAAAAATCCAAAATTGGTGCTGCTAAATTACCTCTTTTTCTTTTGAAAATTAAAATTCAAACGTTTTTAATTCATGGCATTAAACACCAAATACCATGACTAAGAAGGACAAGGAAAAATATGTTGAAATGGAAAATTTGTGGTGGAGCATCACCCCTTTTTTAGGGTTAGAATTTAAACATTTTCCAGCCATCACATTAAAACAAAAATATAATGATTAAGGAAAACCTTAAAAATCAGCACTTAAAATTTGTCTACCTTGTGCTTTTTTTTAATGCTTGATTTTTAAGTGTTTTTAAAATTTGTCTCACTTTTATTTTATTTTAGTTTTGGGATTTAAATTACCAAATAACAAAGGTTACAACCTTAAATATTAGTACCATTAGAGTAAATAAATAAATGACTATAGACTATAAATTTAAAATTGGCATGGCAAATTTTTTGTTCAATTATTGATTACTTATTTTTTTAAATAATATACGTTAAAAAATGTTGAGAAAAAAAATCCAAATATGTGTATGTGTCTTTGTGTCTTGTGTATGTGTTAGTAGAGAAAAAAAATACTTTTATATCTTAAAAGAAACTAATTTTTTTTTCAAGAAAAGTGAAAAAAATCCAACTAGGCTTAGAATAGATGGTGATGGTGTAAGTCACTCTATGATATGAAGGTCACCACATTGAAACTGCTTGGGAAAAAATTCAGCCATGTTAAGTGTTGGTGTGGCCTAGGCCAAGTGCGATCCCAAAGTCATGTTGAAGGCTTAGATGCCCCTCAGTCGCAGTTTGTCAAGACATAGGTCAAACCTGGTGTAATCTATGGATAAATCAGACCACTTGACAAACCAAAAGAAAACTTAAAAAAATAAAAAATAAAAGTAATTTTAATTAAAAGGACAAAAAAAACAATGATACAAAATTTTTAAAAATAAAAAATCACCAAAAAATATAAAAAACTAAAAAATAAACTAATAAAACATTAAAAGAAAAAATAAAATAAATAAAAATAATTTTAAAAGACTATAAATATGACCATGAATGATGATCACTAAGTTCAATATGACCTATCGAACCTTTAGAATGTAAGTCATTAATTGATACTCTTTGATATTTTATTTCTATGATCATAAAGAAGCTAGAGGAGTATTCCTAGGATTGCTGTAGTTTTGTTGACTTAACAAATCACAAAGGTTTGTAGCATAACAATGATTTTAGAAATGAGAATGTATGTGAGTAAGAGTTGAGAAATCCAAGAGAAAGTGTTTTTCATCATCAACCTTTTTAGTATCACAAAGCTTACACACTCTTTTGTCCTAAGGGATTTTGGGAATTGACCAACGTTTGAATTCACTTCAAAGCTCATGATAATTAGTTCTTATATTCTCAATGTTTGTTTTCTTCTTAGCACTGGTCAAGAGAGAAAGATAGTTCTAGTTAGAAGGATTAGGGTTGATCACCTCCCTGTAATGCCTTAGTTTCTTTTTTCCCTGTAACTCTTTATCACCCCACAAGTTATCCATAAATTTAGAAGTAATAGTATTTTTAATATTATCCCTATTATCCTAGATCATATCCTCCTTTATCCCCCAATAGTCAAGCCAAGGCTAACAATCTTTATGTCATCTTCTCTTGAGGTAGACATGGGTGTTTTAGGTAGAGTTAGAAGCAATTTTGGGGAACCTCATGACTTCCACATTGTAAAGTTACTTCTTATACATCAGATAACTAAGCATAGCCTTGCTTTCAATAAGGGATAACTTCAATGACGAGTATAGGGTAGGAAGTATTTCCTTTAATCTTGAGGTTGTAGATTATAAATTAATTTTTTATTAGCTCGAGCTTCCTCCACAATTATTTGGATATAATGCAACCCTAAAACTCACATCCATATAAAATAATAGGGGTGAAAGAAATATTGAACAAAAACCTTTTTTACTCCATACTCAAATATTTGTTGATATACAAGTATTTTCAATCTCATAATGAGGAGACCATCTTACTATAATTATTTTCTTAATCCCATCATTCTAGTTAAGTTGATGATGATTTTTAATACCTAAATATTTGCATGAAGAAACCTTATCCAATTAATTTTTATCATAAATAAAGCTATGATAGCTTATGTTTTTTAATTTAATTATCATGACTTTAGTCTTATCGGTATTAACAATCATGCCCATCTTGGTGTAGTATCCATGGACGATTCTAAGTTGTTTTTCTAGAACATCATGGCTTTTGGCTAGAAAATGATAATTTCCATACCAACAAACATGGCACTATCCCATCTAGCAACTTCCAAAGACTCTGTACTTGTAAACATTATAAATAAATAAAAAACTAAAAAAAATAATAACTAAATAATTTATTAATAATAATAACAAAAAAAAATTTTAACAAACAAATAAAAAAATAAATAATAATAATTAAATAATTTAGAGTAAAATATAAAATAATTAAAAACATAGCTTAGAAAATAATTAAAAAACAACTTAAAAGGAAAGAAATAAAAAACCAAATGAACAAATGAGATCTGGTTTGTAATATGAAGCGGGGGAGATAAAAAAGTAAGACATACACATAGATATACATCTACATCTACATCTACATCTACATCTACATCTACATCTACATCTACATCTACATCTACATCTACATCTACATCTACATCTACATATACATATAACATATACATATACATTAATATACATATACATATACATAATATACATATACATACATATACATATACATATACATAATACATATACATATACATATACATATACATATACATATACATATATATATACATATACATATACATATACATATACATATATATATATATATATATATATATATATATATATGAGTGTCAACATTGCCTCTTCGCCCATTGCTAGGCGCCCACAACACAACTTGACCAATAATAATGCATTAAGAAATGTGTATATTGAAATTTAATAGAAGAGTGGGAGAGGGAAATACCGGGCATTTCCCCTTCACTCACGCAATTGGTAAGACAATAGGGACACAACTCAAGTAGGTGTTATGTTGCAGCAGCATAAACAATATTTAGCATCATCCTCGCCTACTTACACCCATCTATTACATTTTGAGATTTTAATATATATTTTTTCTAATGTATTTCCATTTTATCCCATGCTCTATATCACAAATGAAATTTTATTTGTTTTATTGTTTTCTTTTAATTTATGCCTTTTTCAATTATTTTTTTATTTTATAGGTGTTGTTTTTTATTTTTCTACTTTTAACTTTTTTGCATTATTTAAATTTATGTTATAATATTATCATGTTATACTTTTTTATTTTACACACACACACACACACACACACACACACATATAATTATTTAAACGAAATATGTGTTGTTAAAAAAAATTGAAAGAAAATTAGGTAGATAGTTAGTGTAACACCATCATCCCTTATTTACCCAAGCTAGCTAGCCTACCGCAGTAAACATTTGATGAAGAGTTACGGTGATATGATTCAACCTCCTATATCACCTTAAGGAAGTGCAATTGACAAATTAAAACCAAACTAATGTTCCTTGACAACTACAGGACCCCCTAGGGGCTAACCAACCACTCGAGATGCCCAACCCTTGAGTTGATTATATTTTTAACAGAAATAGACCCCGAGTCAGTCCAACAGCAAGCACTCCATGTGAATGTAACCCTCCAGTCACTCCCACAATAAGGCCTCCATAAGAGTATAATATTTTTTAGGTAGTTATGTCCTAGCGACCTGAGATTTTAAGCCATGTTCTTAGGGCTAGGACCCAAGCCTCTGCCCAGAAATTGATGAAATTCTTAGAAATGATAAATAAAAAGAAAACATGGCCTTTAATGCAAAACGTGAACAAGGACCTCACCTATCTCATCCTAACCATGATAGTAATTTCATCAAAATTCATTTCCTAATCGAAACATGATAAGAGAAATATCATAAACATGTTGTAAGTCATGCTCATAACAAGCATATAATGAGATAAATATTAATGTTAGCACAACCACTAAAGCCACATAATAATTAGTACATTTAGACATATTACACAAAAGGGAATAACTCTTATTAACATATGTAAAGTACAACCAAGTTAGGTACTTCCACATAAAACTCGACCATAGATTTGGATGAACTAAATCTTTCTTTTAGCTAATCAGCCCCATGATATATTCAAAACATGAATGCAGGACTAAAAAAAAGTCAACGAGGGCTTCCTAAGGCTTTACTACAATCTCACCATGTACCGCTCAAGGATTCCTAGGCCCAAGCCCTCATTTATACAACCAGGATTTATGGTATATCCCTCCAAGGGATTCTTAGGCCCAAATAAGAAACATATAGTACCATGCTTTACTACAATCCCATCATATACCAGTCCATGGATCACTAGGTCTATACAAGCATGGCTACCTCTGGATCTCTCCACCTAAATCACGAGGAATTGTTTCATCTCCATCCTCTAGGTTTTACCATATTTCATGTCATTTACTAGCCAAGGATTCCTAGGACCAACAAGGTCATACATGACAAGGATTTACCACAATCCCATATTTACTCCTACATGGATTCCTATGCATTGTGATCTTTCCTCAGACCACCACACTAAGTTTCAAAACCATACGATAATCAAGCTAAACCACATGAAATCACCCCATGACACCATGGCTATCCAGAAATGGCAAGGTATTGCTAAAAGCCACTGTGACACCCGGAGAAACCCATGACAATGGCAAAAAGACAACCAAATGCACACATTCATGTACCATGCATGCTAAAACAAGTAAGGAAACCATACAACCAACTTGACATCTACAAGTACTGCCACCGTAGAAGCTTCATCGAACTCGTCCTTGCTTGACCTTTGCTTCCCTTTTCTTTTGTCTCCCTCCTTTTCCTTCCTTTCTCCAATACTAGAGTGCACCAATAATTCTCTAAGTGTAAGAGCATGAGAGAGTAGAGAGAAGAGAGAGAGAGCTCCAAAATTCAACTAACAAAAGGTTGTGAACTGATCCTCAAAAGCATTTTTATTAATGAGACCTCCATTTTCTTGAATTTCCATTATTTTCCTTCATTTTCCTCTTCACATGAAACCTGTGACCTTTCACCTTCCTTTTTTCCTAATTTCCTTTATTTTGATAAATAAAATTCCAATTAATACCTCTTTTCTTTACAAAGAATTTGGGATTTCCTTTGACAATTTCCCTTAGCCATAATAAATCAAATGAAGACCCATTAGGATGTCTTTCCAACCATTCAGCTTGGAATACATGTTCCATTACCTTGGTATTATTTTACCTTTATTATCTTTATTATATGAATTTTTAACATGTGGATATTACAAACCCCTCACCCTTAGGGGAACATCATCCTCGGTGCTCAACGACACCTACAACCAGCAAGATTCCTAAAAAGAAAAACATACTACACATGGAGCTTTATAACATAGCTCGATGCAGTACTTACAATGATCAACCGACTAAAAAGCAACCAACATGACAAACATAACAACATGACAATCATAATGACATGAAACCCATAACTCCTTACCCAAATCGACAAAAAATGAAGGATACATAGCCAACACCTAATCAACCATCTCCCATGTAGCTTCATCAGCCCGAAAGTGCATCCACTCGAGTTTAACGTTCTCAATTTCTCAGTTTTGGAACATGAGCATATTTCTTTCCAAAATGCATTTATGTTCCAACAAGAATTCTCCTTCTCACTCCACCTGCAACAAAGAACAATCAATAGCATGATGAACATCCTTTACATATCTTTTAAGCAATGAAACATGGAAATAATCATGAAATTTCAAGTTATCATAGGTAGTGTAAGTTTGTAGGCCACTGGTCCAATCCTCTCAAGGATCTCAAAAGGCCTACAACACTGAGCTGCTAGCTTCACACATGACCCAATCCTCAAGGATCACTTCTTGGGATTAATACATAAGTACACATGCTCCCCAACCTGAAACTCCTTAAATTCCCTTTACTGATATGCATAAATTTTATGCCTATTATGTGTTTCCTTTAGATTCTTCATGATAACTTTCATTTCATGTTCCATTTCTTGCAACATGTCTAGTCTAATCAACATCATGTTCACATGATTACTGCAACTGATGGGAGTATTGAAACTTCGCCCATAGAGTTCCTCAAAAGGAGTCATCCTCAGTGACTCATGATACCCATTGTTCTAAGAAAACTCAACCAGAGTTAAATACTCCTCCCACTTTTTTGATGATCTAAAACATACATTCTCAACATGTCCTCTAGAATCTTGTTGACCTTCTACGTTTTTCCATCTACCTATGGATGATAAATTGTACTGAAGGCCAACTCTATACCCAAACCTACAAATAACTCCTTCTATAACCTCGATGTGAACTTAGCATTCCTATATGACACACTATTCTTTGGTACGCCATTAAACCTCACTATATTTGTGATGAAGACCTATGCTACATCACTAGCTAAATACATACACTTCACTGGAATGAAGTGTGCTACCTTTTTCAACCTGTCAACTACAACCATTATAGAATCATGTTGTGTAGAAGTCCTCGACAAACCTATGATGAAATCCATAGAACTGATCTCCCATTTATACTCTGGAATTGGAATCAATTGTAGTAAACCACTTGGATGCTTACACTCCACCTTTACTTTTTGAAAATATAAACCTCTAGCCACATATTTAGCCACATCCTTTTTTATAGTTGGCCAATAGTAGAAATTCTCCACCATTGTCAATGTCTTCTGATATCCTAGGTGACTTGAATATGGATTAACATGAAATTCTCTCAAGATAAGCTTCTTGAGATCACTTTTATCTGACACCTAGATATTTTCCCTAAATCTGACCAAACCATCGACTGTAAAATGATAATACACATCCTAATCACCCACACCCAACTTCTATAACTTGTGCCTAAGCTCCATATACCTTTCATCATAATTCCCTGTCTATAATATCTAGTCCTATAAATCTGTCCCATAAGAACTCATAGTTGTTATGTGATTCACCTGCACTCTTCTGCTAAGAGCATCTACAAGCCTATTTTCCTTTCCCTTAATGTACTTGATCTCAAAGTAAAACTTATTGATCCTAATCAACTATCTATTTTTCATATCATTCATATTTGGCTGGTCAAATATGTATCTCAATCCACTGTGATCACTCATCAAGATGAAATTCTTTCAAAGAAGATAGTGTCTCCACATATTCAAAGCATCAATGATTGCTCCCAACTCAATATCTAGTGTCATATAGTTATGCTCATGTTCAATTAATTTCTTTGATTCATAACACACCTATCTCTCTTGCATCAAGACTCCACTAAGTCACTTCTTATAGGCATATGTATACACCACAATCTCTTTATCTGTATCTACAATCTTTAGGACTAGAGCATTTGTTAGCAACTCTTTAAATCGTTCAACAAATTCTGCATATATCTTCATCCATTCAAATTTCTTCCTATTTCACTGAAATGATGTGATAGGATATGTAATAAATCAGAATTTCCTAATGAACCTCCTATAGTAACTTGCTAGCCCCATGAATGACCTTACCTCATCCACATTCCTAGCAGCTGCCCATTCCATGATAGCCCTTGCCTTTTGTAGATCCACTACTATGCCTTCCTTGGAGGCAGCGTGCCCGAAGTAATGTACCTTTTTCCGAAAGAAACTAAATTTTCTAATATTGGCTTACAACTGATGCACTCTTAGAAATAATAATAATGTTCCTAATTGTTTGGCATTTTATTCCTCATTCCTATCATATATTTGTAGGTTTTAACCCCGTGCAGAAATTACCTGCATACAAATTCTAAAATACAGAAAATAAACAATGCGAGAGCATAACACATAAAACACATATACACCGAGATTTTCCCATGGATCCCAAAACTGGGGCTAACATATCGAGTTTTCATTATGTTCCTTTCAATGTTACAATACATATTTATACATGCTCAAGCATCAAACACCATGGACCGAAAACCATCGTGTCCAAAACCATGGATAGAAAACAATCGCATCCAAAACCATGTGTAAAAACCATGCACAAAACCATAGGTAGGTCCACCCAACCTAATATAGGGTCCAAAAAGAATTTCCCCAGGGCGTTGCCTGGACCCTATAGAGGAGGGATACCTGCCCCCATCAAACCCCCTGTGAACCCCCCGATGTGCAATTGTCGCAATGAAGGGGGCTTCGTCCCCTGTCTAACCCCGAGTTAACTGTGTGGACTAGTTGTTGAAATAATATAACACAACCCAACATTTTCCCACTTGTTGTTTTCTTTCAACATGGGGCCACAAGAGAGCTTAGTCATTTATCCAGCCCTGCAATTCACATTGTTTCTCCACACCAAGAGAACTTCTCATAGCTCACATATTTTGTCAATTCATTTGCAGTATTCTTCAAAGTGTCCACCTTTACCAATAACACCTTTTTTTCCTCTATCATATCCCTCACAAAGTGATACTAAACATCAATATGCTTTGTCTTTGAATGGTAAGAAGCCTTATTTGCCAAGAAAATTGCACTTTGGCTATCACAGTCTATCCTTATAGCTCCCTGTACTAACCCCATATTTGAACACAATCTCTGCAACGAAACTGCTTCTTTTCTTGCATGAGTGGCTACCATGTATTCTGCCTATGTAGTTGATAGTGTCACTGCAGATTGTTTCTTACTCATCCAAGTGACTGCACCTCCAAATAGGTTAAACACATACCCACCTATAGATCTTCTCTGATCGAGATCTCCAACCTAGTCTGCATCAAAAAAGCCATGGATATCCAAAACTCTATGTAACCATGGTCCTCCTTGGTAGGACAAACCATAATCACTAGTTCCATGCAAATACCTTAAAACCCACTTCATTATTGTCCAATGCTACTTCCCTGGTTTTGACATAAACGTCCTCAATACCATGTGCAATGTCTGGTCTAGTACATACCATCACATACATCAAGCTACCCATTGCATGTGCATATGGAACACATGACATATCCTCTTCCTCTTCTTGTGTCTTGGGACACTATTCAACAGACAACTTTACACCTATGGGAATACGAACCTTCACCGCTTTACTATCCTGCATATTAAACCTCTACAGTATTATCTCGACATACTTCTTCTATTTTAACTAGAGCTTCCTCTTTGCCCAATCTCCTTTAATTTGATGCCCAAAACATAGTTTGCAACACCAAGATATTTCATGTCGAATTTGGAGAAAAATTGGGTCTTCAAATCCTCGGTAATTTCTTTGTCATTTCCAACCAATAGCATATCATTCACATATAAGACCAGATAAATAACATGGTCACCAATTAATTTAAAATACACATAATGATCTTCCTTGCTTCTCATGAAGCCAAGTCCCCATACAAATGTATGAAATTTCTAATACCACATCCTTAGTGATTGTTTTAAACAATACAGAGACTTCTTTAACTTGCATGCCAGTTCTTTCTTACCATTCAACGCAAATCTTTTAGGTTGCTTCATGTATATCTCCTATTTTAGATCCTTGTGAAGAAATGTTTCCTTCACATCCATATATTCTACCTCAAAATCAGAAGTAGTGGCAACAAATAAAAGTAATCTAATAGAAGCTACCTTGGTAACATGAGAAAAAATATCACCAAAATCAATTCCCGGCACCTCAGAATAACCTTTTGCTACCAACCGAGCATTGTATTTCTCCACCTTTCCTTCTACATTTGTGTTCTACTTGAACACCCATTTTCTACCAATGGGTTTCCTTCCAGCTAGCAACTCCACCAGATCCCAAGCCTCATTTTTATGAAAATATGTCATTTCATCAACCATGGTCTCTTTTGAGATTTTTCCATCCTCTGAATCTACTACTCCCTTCACAGTTTTGGGATCATCATTAGTAATAGATAAATAGAAATTTGAACAGAAAGCATATGGACTATACCTTTCTGGTTGGCTTCTTTCTCGAGCTGACCTTCTCATAACCAAAGTTTGTGGCTCTTCATATTATGATTCCTCTTCTACTGTAGAGTCTCATTCTTCCTCCTTTAGCTCAAACTCTATCTTCTCAGGTTCCTTCGATGGGACTTCATGTTTAATAACATTTTTCACCTCTCTAAAGACCACAACTTGATTGTACACAACCTTCCTTGTTACTGTGTTCCAAAGTTTATAACCCTTTAAACCATCCTTATACCCAATAAAGATGCACTTTTCATAATTACTATGAAACTTGGTTCTTTTCTCCTTTGGAACATGTACATATGCATCACATCCAAATAACCTCAAATGTGAAAGAGATGGTTTTGTACCAGTCAATACCTCTCATGGAGTCCTATCCTCCAACGCTGATGAAGGTGATCTATTTGACCAGGTAACATGATGTCTCCACCACCTCTGCCCAGAATTCTTGTCCTAACCTGACACCATTGAGCATGCTTCTTGCCCTTTCAATCAAAATCTTGTTCATTCTTTTTGAAACTCCATTTTTCTCATGTGTGTATGGAGTATTCTTCTATCATGCTATGCCACACTTCTTAAAACATTATTCGAATTCCTTGATGCAAAACTCTCCACCGTTATCTGACCTCAAGACCTTTATTTTCTTCGCTATCTAGTTTTCCACCATAGCCTTAAATTATTTAAACCTGTCAAAGAATTCAAATTTCTTCTTAAGGAAATATATCCATGTATTCCTTGAGAAGTCAACTATAAATGATACATAGTACACAGACTTAGCCAGTCATGGAACCTTCATAGATCCAAACACATCACTATGCATAAGCTCTAACATTTGTTTGCCTTGTTACCACCAGAGGGGAAACTCACCTGATTCTTCTTCCCATATACACAATTTTCACAAAAGTCAAATTCCAGAGAGATATTACTCATACCTTCTACCATACCTTTACCATGAAGTATTTCAAGGCCCTTCTCTCCAATATGCCCATGCCTTTGATGCCATAGCATGGTCTTCTCTCCAAAGACGACTAGCTTTTTTGCTCCATTTTAAGGAACCATAAAACTATTACATTCATTAGCAATAGTGCTACCTTGCAACTTGTACAAAGTTCCAATCCGAACACCCCACATCAATAACAGTGCTCCCCGAACCATCTTGTAGGTATCCTTCTCGAACACTGTTTTTACACCTACATCATCTAGATTTCTTACAGAAATCCAATTTATCGCCAATGCAAGAATATGGAGAACACTCAGATGTGTTCTAACCATTCCACCTTGCAACTTCAACTTTACTTTTCCACAACCAACTATTCTAGCTTTTGTGTCACCCTCCAATAAGACATCACCACCATCATATTTCTCATACTCACAGAATCACTCTCTATGGGGAGTGAAGTGAAAAGATGCACCTGAGTCAATCAACCATGCCTCATGATCTACATTTGTACTTAAAGAAGCCATGTACAAATCTGCACCTTCATCCGAGGTGGTTTTCGCCTCTGTAGAAGGAGCATCATCAGATCCCTTTTATTTTTCAGGAGCTTTACATTTACAGTCCCTTATGTAGTTCCCTTCCTTTCTGCGTTTCCAGAAAACCACCTTTATAGGTTTTCCTAAAGATTTAGATCTCCCTCTAGATTTAGATCTTCCACTCAATGACTTATTTTTCCTCGTACAGACAAGGCATCACCATTCTGGCTATCCATATTTTTCCATCTCATCTCCATCGTCAGCAAGGATGAGACTATTTCATCAAACAACAAGGCAGTTGCATTGCTACCTATTGCAATAACTAGACTATCCCACGAATCTGGTAGAGAACACAAGAAACTAATGCACTTATCTTCATCTGAAATATTAATATCAACAGATAATAATTGACTTACCACAGTATTAAATGTGCTCAGATGTTTTGTCACTGAGTCTTCATCTTTCATCCTTAGGTTATACAGCTTTTTCCGTAGGTACATTTTACTCACCAAAGACTTAGATTGGTACAAAAGCCCTAACTTGTCCCACAAAGCCTTCACTGTAGCTTCCCCTATTACATTCAGAAATATTGAATATGAGACACACAATCGTATTGTTCTCTTAGCCTTCCGATCCAACTTCTTCCATT
Source organism: Pinus taeda (assembly GCA_000404065.3). NCBI lineage: Eukaryota > Viridiplantae > Streptophyta > Pinopsida > Pinales > Pinaceae > Pinus > Pinus taeda. The sequence continues at coordinate 15,928 of APFE031204274.1, read as the reverse complement.
CTTCATCGGACACTCTTGTTGGTTTAGTACCCAGTTCTACCATGATCCACTGATCTTTATCCACCAACAGATCCTCCATCTTGATTTTCCACAACTCAAAACATTGACAATTAAATTTCTTGATCTCTATCTTTCCACTGCTTGACATCTTCTTTCATCACCAGAATTGATCCCATAGATCTCCCACTGAATAGGGTCTACCACATGCCCGGGCAAAACCCCTCAATAGAAAAGGTGTCCCCTTGAAGCCCAAAAAACTCTGATACCAAATGTAGGTTTTAACCTCATACGGAAATTACCTGCATACGAATTGTAAAACACAGAAAATAAACAATGCAAGACCATAACACATAAAACACATATGCACAAAGATTTTCACCTGGATCCCAAAACCAAGACTACCAACTTGATTATTCATTATGTTCCTTTCAATGCCACAATACATATTCATACATGTCGAAGCATCCAATACCATGGACTGAAAACCATCACGTCCAAAACCATGGACCGAAAACCATCACATTCAAAACTGTGTGCGAAAACCTTGCACAAAACCATAGGTAGGTCCTCCCAACCTAATATAGGCTCCAAACGAATCTCCCCGGGCCACTGCCCAAGACCCCGTAGAGCGGGGCTACCCACCGCCTGCTGCGCAATCAACACAATGAAGGGTGGGCTCCACCCCCTGGTTAACTACGTGAGGTATTCGTGGAAAGAATATAACACAACCTAACAATATCAATATATCATCAATGAATACAATAAGAAACATGTCTAGATAAGGATGCAATACACTATTCATCAAGCACATAAATTTAGTTGGAGCATTAGTCAAACCAAAAGGAACTACAACAAACCCATAATTTTTATACCTAGTATGGAAAGCGTTGGTCACTTTAATTACTTACTAATTAAACAGTCAAGTGCCACATAAATTGTCAACCCAGGAAAGTTCGATTATTTCAAAGGCAACTACGTACTATATGTACTCAATTTTAATAGTAGTAAAAGTTGTAGTATAAAAATCACACACTGTTAAATCTTTGCTCTGTGTTACAACAACTATACTCTGTTGCAGATATCTAATAAGAGATGAATAATTAATCAGAAAGAATAAATCTGCAAAAGAAAACAATGGCTATTTGTAACAAACGATCAGGACCCTATCCCCAGAGTAGGAACCTTCAGCACTTGCCTCTATTATCCAGTTCACCAATTCACTCTATAAGCCTAATCATCAGTGAGACACTCATGAAATAGCATCAATCGATTAAGAGAGAAACAGAGTTTTAGCAAAAGTAAAATAACATCCAGAAGCAATACTTGTTAACAAGGTATGAATGGAAATCACACTTAACACATGCCAGAAAGATAATGGGTGAAGCTTGTGATGAAGGTGGGCCCTGTCCTTCTCACAAGATTCCCCAGGACACAAAAACTAAGATGAGATACTAAGAACAAAACTCCATTCATCAATATATCATATTATAGAAAATATTCAATCTCATTCCTTCAACTACAACCTTTTGTTACAGCTTGTTCATCCCCCCTTCTAGTGTAGATGTTTCCTCTTTATAGAGGAGATATCTATTACAAAAGATTTACATTATAGATTCTAGTTCAACCCATTATACAAAAATAGGGAAATTGGTTTCCCATCAACAGAATGGTGTTACATAATTTATATTATGAACGTTACAACCAATGTAACAAGTTCCTCAGTGATCGATCAGGTTCTTCTGTTGTTTTCAAATCTGGTACGCAAATCTCAACTGTCTCAGCTTCGAGATTTGCATGATGTTCTTGATGTTTCAGCTTCGAGATTCGTGTGTTGTTCCTGTTGTTTCAGCAACTGCAAAAGATAGTCCTGTCAGCTTTAGGCAGTTTCAACAATGTGGTCTGCACATCATTATTTAATTGTTCAGCAACTGAATCAACTTCAAAGATCAATTATAAAGATAGCATGATTATGTGCTAAATAATTAAACATATAGCAATGAGAAGTCACTGCATACCTTTAGAATGATTGAGTCAAAACACTAGGATGGACTTTCAAATATGGGTTGAAAATGGTAATATTATAACAAAATATAAGGTCAAAGAGAGACAATATGGGGTCCTAACATCCACCCCAACTGAAAGGATTGCATGTCCCCATGCAACTTCTACTTTGAATCTGAGTCGGAATACTGGGATGAATTGTGCAAATTGCTTATGCAGTAAGTATAGAAAGTGCTGTCAACCATGTCTCTGAACGCTTGGACACTCTGAAATTTTTGCCATGCTGGAAGCTCCTCCTTTTTGGTCAATGTGAACTGAGCCTTGTATTACTATCGTGCAACCATATAAGGGGGAAGTGAAAGTGATAACCAATCCATTTCTCAGCACAGTGTTGAATACATTTAGCATAATTAGGTATTCATGAAATTGCTGCTCGAAGATTGAGAGGGTTAAAGGGGTAGTAATCCCTTCTCTCCTTAGGACAATGTTCCCAAAATAGATTATTTGCTTTTATGCCAAATTTCCCTTAGTTTTGACATAGTGTTGGCAGTCCTCCAAGACTGCTGCCTGTAATTTTCTTATATGGTCAGTCATTCCTGGCTCTCGTAGAACTCGTTGATGTTTAGCAATAAAAACAATGGCATTTTGTGGCTCAGCTCGGATCCAGAGAAGACATTTATCCTCATTGTGTGTTGCTAACATTAAAGCATTTTTCCAAGTAAGTTGATTAGCCAAGAAAGAAATGAAGGCTCTAATTTGAGTATCACCAACGAGAGGAACTAAATTAATCTTCATATCTTCAGGTATGGCCTCATTGTGAAGATAGAGTTCACATAACAAGTTCTTCTCACTATTCGATGCTTCTGCAAAGGTCTCAATAAACTGCTGAGGTGTAGACACCTGGTGGGGTCCTCCATCTCTGATTGCTTTCACTTGGAGGAACACTAAGCGTTCTCTTAAAAACACAGAATAGTTAAAAGATGGTTTCCTAGTTGCAAGTAACCTTTGAACCAAGTCAAAGATAAGGGACAGTTTGGTTTTTAGCTTCTTGTTTTCCTTGTGTTGTGCATGATACTGTTCAAGAACTTCCCAATTTCTATATGCATGATTGAGCCATAATGAATTATGTTGCTGAAATGCCTTTCCTTATGAGAGATCATACTTTGTCTTCCATGTGTCCCTTAGTTCTTGAAAACTGGAGGTCTGAGTATGAGCATTTCTTACACATAAAGGTTCAGTGTGGGTACACGTAGTCTTAAAAGACTTGGTATTGGTTTCTGCTATGTAACAACTAGGGTAGGCCGAGGTGGTTTTATTTCTTCCTTCAAGGTATTTGAAGGCCTTGCTGGTTCTTGTGTAACAACAGGGTGCTCCTTTTTAACTATAATAGGAGGAGATACCACACTAGATCTAGGCAACGAAACTTCAATTATCTTATAACCAGCTCGAGAATAGAGATCACCACATTCACTGCACATGTATTCACTGTGTCGATCTTTTTCTGCACTCTTTTTAGCTGCAGATGATACCTGAGCTAACATGTACAGATTAAGTTTCTTTTCATAATCTTCCCTTGCCCTTGTTAACTCTTGCTTATAAGCCTCAATTTCAGATTTCAAAAACTCGTTTTCTTCTTGAAGGGAGGTTAAAGTAACCGGGCCTTCTGTAGCAGTTGCAGGTTCCAGTGGATGGGAGGATTGTTGTTCAGTGGCAGCTTCATCATTTGCATTCTCAACAGGTGGTTCTTGTGTGTCACTTGTTAAGTCACTGGCTGGTTCTTGTGTAACAACAGGGTGCTCCTTTTTTTTCCCAATAGGTGGTTCTTGTGTAACACCTGTTAAGTCAGTGGCTAGTTCTCATGGAGCAGCCACATGCTGTACATTGTCTTGGGTGTCTACTTTTGATAAATCAGCAGCTGGTACTTGTAGAGCAGCTGTGTCTTTTGAAAAAAATGATGTCATAAAATCGTGAATGCTTTGCATTTCGGTACCCAAGGGTGAGGAAGGTGAGGGTTCAGGGCTTGGCGAAGTACGGGATTTTAGGATGATAGGTGGGGAATTTGGGGTGATGGCCTTAGTTGCTGCAGACGTCCTTGTTTTCTTCCAAGGTAAGGAGGAAGGAAGAACAATGGTTTTTCTCTTACGAGCATTTTTCCTCAGGGTAGGGCGATTATCATAAATAACGACTTCCTTAATTGAGGCCCTCGTTCTTCTCTTAAGTGGGGTTGCAGCTTTCTCTTGTCTTTTCCTTTTGAGCATAATAATGGGGGTATTGTCATCTGAATTATCAGTGGGAATATGGATGATGGGAGTGGATGATTCAGTTTCATTAAGGGGTGGGGTCTGTTGCGGGTTTTCAGTTCTGAATTGGGGTGTTTTAGCTGTTGGTTGCTAAATTTCAGCAGCTTGCTAGGGAGGGTTGTTAAGGGGAGGGGGATTGTGTAGGGAAAAGCCTCTATGAATTAAGAGTTGAACCAAGCGATGGTGCGTGAGGGAGAGGAGTGGGTTCCTTGCATTCACAGAATAGTGTGACATATCTTTTAGACAGCCAAGCAGATAGTATGGCATATTTAGTAAACGACCATGTCTTAAATGATTCAATAACACAAAGTCGTGCTGGTACATTACCTAATAACGTCCCTTAGGTGAAGTAGTGCTTAACGAACTTTGTAACCTTTGGACATGGAGGTGGTAGTGAACGAAGTGCAACACCCATGCCTTTAGGTTCAACGCACTCCCTTGGTAGAAGAAAATCTTGCTGTGCGTTGAGAATGAGGTGTTTCGGGCTGAACCAGTGAGTACCATTGGTTGGTAACCCTGAAACCTGTGCTATATCCTCCTCCGTCACTGGAATTTGCACTCCTTGAACAGTAGAGTATCCTTCCCTCAAATTGCATGCGAATTCTAGACCTTGCTGAGAATCAAAATCTGGAGGCCTTCGGAAATAGTCCACCCATCCTGCTTGTAGAAAGATTTTGTATGCATCCTAGTAAAGTTCCAATAGAGCCGTTGAGCAAGGTTCATGTCTAACAGCATTTCCTTCCATAGTTACAGGTTCAGCAAAATGCAGAGTACAGAGCCGAGTTGCCGCAGTCGAAACAGAGTAGGATGTTGCTAATGAAGTTATGACACGATACGACACAAACGGGGTGATGAGACACTGCCGTGAGAAATAAGAAATGACGTTAATCGGCGTATCATATAATGATTGCAATATTTTGGTATTCCCCCCCAACTGCGGCTAGAATCATAGGCTTGAGTGTATGGTGATTTTATCAATTATATTAATATCTTCTCATTAACTACGATTTAATATTTACACATAAAAACGCATACCTTCACATTTTACCTTTGGTTGTTGCACGAAAAATATAATCTCATCATTAATAGATCATCGATGGTCATAGAAAAGGGTTTATAAAGTATGAGGGTTTTTATACACAAGGTTTTCTATATTCACAGGAAGTAATAGTGAAGGAACATAATTATCAGGATGAATGGTTGATTCCTTTAATGAAGAGTGATGTGTATTCATCATTTTTGAGAAAAAGTAATGGTTCACTCTCGAAAAAAATGGGAAAATTAGTGCTTCTTAGGAAAAATGGAAAAGATTGGTGTTTCAGCAATGGGAAATGATGTTTCAGCAACGGGAAATGGTGGGAAAATGTTGCTGAAGGGAAGTGAGAGGGAATGGATTATGATTTGGAGTGAAATGACAATGTTTCCCAAGCTGAAGCTTGATCCTTCCTGTATTAAAATTGTTCTTCTCAGCCAGCCTCCGAAGCTAAGATCTGCAAAATAGTTAATTGTAATATGGCAACCCTTGACAGGGATTATTAGTTAAGAAATCTAATCTAAAAAAAATAAATATATAAATAGAAAAGCTAAGTGCAATGAGGGATAGTTGACTCCCCCAAAAAGACATAATGTATATCTGTCATGCAAGTGGCTTTGAAATCCTCTTTAGAAATAGGTTGTTGATACAAATGGAGTCGATACCCATACACTAACAATGGTGTTCTATAATCATAAATTGTTAGGAGTCTGACTGTTCCATTTGGGAAAACAGTATCTACTTCATAAGGTCCTAGCCACCTTGTTCTTAATTTGCCTTGAAAATTTTCAAAACGAGAGTTGTTACACTAAAATTTGTCACCGTGACTATTTGCAGTTAGTATGGCTCCATCAACTGTCATACTATCCTCCTTGGCAAGTCTCATACCTCTGCTCTCCATGTCAAACTTCAAGAAAGAGAGAAAGTCTTTAAAAATCTATTTATCTCTAGGTATGCAGTTTCTCTCAGCCTTACCTGCGTGTACGCAACCCAAGTTCACAATACCTGCGTACTTGTACGCTTTGTATGTAAAGGGGTGGGTGCATACCCCTGTAAAGGTCAAAAGGCATGAGTTTCATCTTAAAACGTTACTTGTGATCATTTCTAGAGCATTCTAGAAGCTTGTTCGACGTGTATTGAGCGCCTCCAGATGGTTCATGTATCCCTATGAAAGAGGAACTTATCCCATCAAGAGGGGAGATGTCCCATCCAAAGAGGGGCTTATCCTATTGATGGTGGACCTGATTAACTTCCTCTAGAGCACTATAAATACAGGCATTGGACCAGAAGGGAGGGGGGTTGAAAGCTGAATATTCCTAAGGGTAGATGCTGCTAGAATTAGGACTTCCTTGTAGAAGCTTGTGAGGAGAGATTTCCATCCTTTGTTGTTTCATTTGGAAGTGGGTGAGCTTATCAAAGTAAAGGAGAACTCTTGCTGGACCCTGGGAGGGACATGCACAACACCAAGGCTCAGGTTTTAATGGTTTCTTTTGTTTCCTATTAATACAAATAAGTCCATTCTTCTCAACAATTTGTTATTTATGAGTTGTTTCATATACTCCTTGGTATGTATGTTAAATATGTTTTATTTTATGAGATATTCAGGTGCTATTTAATCGTTTGATTGTTAGTGAATGCAGGTTTCGAAGTGAAGGAGGAGCTCATCCGGATCGACGAGGCTGGACTACTACAACAGCGTTGGACTACAGGTAGGATCTAAACACTTGATTTCTTATATGGTAAATGCATATTTAGAGAAGGATTGTTCTTAATTGTCTTGTTTGTCACTAGAAAGCCTTAAGCTTCTAGGGAGGTTGGTTTTGTCCGCAAAATTGACTCTTTCCGCCTGACAAAATGGTGACTCCACTGGGGAACTCCATTGATGTGAATGATTTTTCCTTTGTGTGAAACTTTGATCTAAGAAAAGTCATTTTTTTTCTGGTTTTTGGCTATTTGACTGTGTATTTGGGTGGGCTAGCTTAGGGTTAAATTAGATTTTAGTTTTTCTTGGTTTTTCCAGTAGTACCTACCCTCTGCGTTGATCGCAGTGCGTACCTGTACGCACTGCAGCTTTGTGCACAGAGCGGGCCCGCACCTGTCTAAATAGGTTGTCTGCGTACCCTGTCAAAAATTGAAAAAAATCCAATTTTTCCATTTTTCCTCTTAGATTTTGTCTTTAATCAGTTTTTACTGCCCAGATCCACTGGTTACCTGTTAGAGATCTTCACCTAAACTTGTTTCGTTAGCGTGAAGATTTTTAGTGGAATTCATAGAAGTTCTAGCCCTAGGGTTTGATTTTTGCATTGGTCCTGTAGTGACTTTGGCTTTAGAAGTTGTGAAACCTTGGATCTCTTTGGTTTTATCAGTCTTCTTAGGAGTCGGACCTGTCATAAAGTCTACCTGTGTGAGCAACCTAACTTTTTGTTGTCTCTTTGCGGAATTTCGAAGAAGCTTGTTGATTGAGTTGTGAATTTCATTCTTGAGCAAAAGAACAAAAGAGTTTGATTTTTGTTTTTGACTGGTTTATGATTCTGCATGAGCTGGTCCTTGGTTTGATTATTGCTGAGTAAAACAACCTGGAATCATCTTTGTAGGCTTTTGCCTCATTAGATTTGCTTTTAGGTAAATTTCCTTTTGATTTTCTTTTGAGTGAGTGTTTCATAGATTTTTATAAATTTTGAGATTGATTATTGTTAGAATAGTTTTATATGCTTTGTTAAATAGAAAAAATACAAAAAACATCTCCTTTGAAAAGTTTGTTTTAAGTAGCATTTGAATTATTTTGAAAGAGAAAGGAATTTTCGTGCAAGTAATGAGTGATCATGTATTGTATGCTTGGAAAAGATAAAGATATTGTTTCTTTGGTTGTCTATTAAGAAAGTTGCTTTTATCAATTTTGCATTTTCCAACTCTCTTAGCTAGGTAATTCATTGAAAAAGAAAAGTAGTGTAAATCATCCTAAGTGCATCTTTTTAGTGGATTTGAGTCGAGTCTACACACCATCAGTTTCATCTCCGCTACCTTTTGTCTTAAAGAAAATCCATAAAAATTAACGCTTAAAGTAAAATCAACTTAGTAACTTTTCTTTTACTAGGGCTCTGAAGCACCAATATAGATCAGGCTAGTGTCTTGGAGTAGGAGAGTAATTAACTCTCCAAGACAGCAAAACCAAAACAAGTAGCTTATCTTGT
>APFE031204260.1:84008-96883 GCA_000404065.3 Pinus taeda | reverse complement strand
GAAACTGGGGTATCTACTTCAGGTTATGCTATGAGTCTTGGATCAGGAGTTGTCTCCTGGAGATCACGCAAACAATCAGTTCCAGCAGATTCCACAACAGAAGAAGAATATGTGGCAGCAGCTGAAGCAACAAAATAAATTGTGTGGCTCAGGAAAATTCTCAAAGATTTGCAGGTAAAACAAGTACAATCAACTCCACTCATGATTGACAACACCTCTGCAATAAAGTTGGCCAAGAATCCAAAGTTCCATGATCAAACAAAGCACATCAATACTAAATATCATCTGATTCAACATGATGTTGAGGCTAAAACAATCCATCTCCATCATTGTTCCACAAATGAGCAAATTGCAGACATCTTCACCAAAGCGCTTGGAAGAGAAAAGCTTGAACGATTCAGAACAATGCTTGGACTCACCAACATCCCTTCAAATTAAGGGGGGGAACGTAGACATCTAATCCTTGTGATTGGGTAAATATATGTAAATAAATAAATGAGAAATGTGAGCAGTCATCGAGAGATGAACTGAACAGTCTCTCCCTCATGTATATAACAGACCTACCTGATTGAATGAATACACGAATCAGTTTTTTTCTTAATGGAGTTACTTCCCGGCCTGACATATTTTTAGGACATTGGTTGATACAAATGTGGATTTAGGAGAGATTTGAGGGATATGTATTTATTGATCAGTTATCCCTAGTTTTTGTATAAATAGGGGTGCATCCTTCAAAGGAGTCCATGTATCTAATGTAAATCCTATCTATCTATTCATCCATCCTGTAATCGTTTTGGAGCTTTTCTCCATCTTTATGAAATATAGGTTGTTGTTTTGATCTCCAATATGTGATAGTTGTTCGGTGTTCATACAGAGGCATGGAGGGCCCCCATCAACCACAGTTTGCATATGTTTGTATAACATAATATAGTTTTTTCATTTCATTTCAGCAAGTGTGCTTTCAATTATTCAAGTGTGAGTGTGATTTCCTTTCAGCCAGTGTGCTTTCAATTATGCAAGTGTAGTGTAATTTTCAATTTTGCAAGTGTGGTGTGATTTCCTTTATGCAAGTGCGATTTTCATTTATGCAAACATGGTGTGATTTACCTTATGCAAGTGTGATTTCAATTTCTTTGGTTTGGATTTAGTTTTATTTCTTTTCTTAGCTTCAATTGCATTAGATTAATCTAATATGAAAGATAACCACGTAATACATATAGTACATGTATATCTCATCAATTTACGAAACCCCATGTTGACAAATTAAATGACAGGGATTTAATTCACAATTAAATCATGAAACAGTATCAAAACCATTCGAGGGACACATCCATTGGTGATCCAAATCCCAAGTTAATATAACTGCATCCAATTGTTGTTTCCTAAATCTACTATTTTTTACCACTTTCGAGCCGAGAGGACTTCTCTATTATGTTTGGAGCATCTGTTCCAATGAGTAACCCCCTTTGTTTCATGCGAAAAGGTTCCTGGTAGCCCTAGGTATGTCATTTTTAAGATCTAGAGGTATATAGTCTTTATTTGCAGTTATAGTTATTTATCTCTCTGTTTATTTCGGTTTATTGTCATCTATAATTTTTTTATTACCGGATCTATACTTTCATTTATGTGTATTCTCTTTACCCCACGACTCTATGTGATCTGGGCAAACTAAAAACAAAAAGAAAGAAGTTTTCTCATGCATATGTTATTTTCCATCGTGCCTTAGTGTGAACTTGGAAAATAAAAAACATTAATGAAAATATCTAGTTTCCAGGGGACTAACCCCAAATCTAACTTTAAGCCATAAGGCTTAGTGTGGTTGTTTTTGTATTGTAAGAAAAAAAAAGCATTTTTCAAGCAAGCATGTATCCCAAAACTTTGTTGAACAAAAAAATGAACAAACCCCCATGCCTCCTTTCCAACAATTACTAAATCTTTTAACTAGCTCACTTGGTTTAAAGTTACTTTATGAGAAGAGAGGTCTTGGATTCAAGTCTTTTCTTTTGTTGAGTTAATTTTTCAAAAAACACATGTAACTTATGTTTTAAAATTACTTTATGTAAAAGTGTTCTCACCCTTTATAAAAAGTGAGTCACTTATAATTCTAAGGTCACTTTATATTTTATTTAAGTTACAATTTAATGGATAGTTCAAAAAGTACCATTGTAAAAGTGACTCACTTATTTATAAAAGTGGGTCACAAAATGTAATTTTTTTTATAAGTGGACTAATTAGATTAAGTTTGGAAGGGGGAGATTTTTTTTTTAAATATATCATTATCATCAATTTCCAAACATTCACATGGTTCCTTGGCATCTTCAACAACTTTTCTTGAAAAATGCATAACTTCTTCATCCAGAAGTCATTTTCAAAACCTTTTTTTTTTAATCAGCCTAATTTTTCAAGATATTTCCAGTGGAACACTTAGTTTTAACATCTATAACTTCAGTTTCTTTTAAAATGGAAATTTCATGCTTAGTTATTCTTAACAGCACCAACTACTTCTAATGGTTATCCTACATGGTGGATTTACTTAGAAGTAAAGGTTTTTATCGAATAGCCTCAGGCCAAGATTCTAAACCTAAATATAAAGATAAGCTAGCCAAATGAGAAAATAAGAAAGATCGAACACCTAGGTTGATAGGGATGTCTATTTCTCAAGACCTTAGATTCTGTATCGCAGAAATTGATACCCCCGATGAAGCAATGAAAAATCTTAGTACTCTTTTTGGAATTAAAAATGAAATTAGAACTCATCAACTCGAAAATGAGTTACTTACTTTGGACCCCAATAATTTTTCTTCCCTTGAAGATTTTTTTTCCAAGTTCAAGACCCTTAGACCTCTCTTGGAAGGTGCTGAGGTTAAGAAGGAAGATGGTAGTCTTATCTATTCCATTCTTACTAAGTTAGGACTAACCTACTCTGTATTCGTTTCCACCTTCCATTCCACTAGAGAAATCTTCATTTCTCAAGGAAAAGACTACAAGTCCCCCTCCTTTGATGTCTTTTGTGATTCTTTAAGAAGAGAACAGGAAAACTCTTACATCTTGATCTTCTTAATACTAGAAACTCTTCTAAGAAATCCTTAGTAGCCCAGTATCAATCAAGTTCAAAGAATCCTAAGAAGCAACATCCTAAAAAGAATTATCTTAAACCAAACAAGGGTCCTAAGAAATTTTAGTCTCAAAATGAAAAACCAACTCAACAAAATGATAAGGCCAATAAAAACAAAGGGGAGAATATTGATATAAATTTCAACTTTTGTAATCGTGATGGCTACTTAGAATCCAAATGCTTTAAAAAGATGGAAGCTTTGGAAACAGCAATGAAGAAGTATAACCTCCATTTGGAGCACTGTTCAACTTCAACCTCATCTTCAGGAATAACACTGTATGCATGTGGTTGTCAAGTATCTCAGTTTGGTTATGCACTAAATGTATCTTCTTCTTCTCATTCTCATGAGTGGCTCATTGATTCTAAAACTTCTTATCACATGGAAAAAAACAAAGCCATGTTTTCATCTTTAAATGATTGTAACATCAAAAATATATATGTTGGTGATGATAGCTCTCTTAGTGTGGTAGGGTCTGGAACTATTCATCTAGACAATGGTCAATTTAATGATGTATTATGTGTTCCTACCTTATCCTACAACCTCCGATCTATATATCAGATAACTCATTTAGGTGAAGGTAAAACCGTCGAATTTCACCTCATGATGTTTAATTAAGGACCTAAGGTATCTTAGACAAATTTTAGCTACTGACATTGCTGATGATTCTAGAAGGTTATATAAGTTTAACAAATTTGGGTCATCAAATATTCCCTTGGTATTTGTTGTTGATAATGATGAAATGAGAAAACTTTGGCATGAGTGATTTTGTCACTTAAACTATCGCTCCCTTCAAAATCTATGTAAAGAAAATATGGTGATAGGTCTTCCTATGTTATCTTGCAGAGATGATATTTGTTCTGGATGTGTACTCGGAAAACATCATAGGGATAATTTTGAAAAATGTGCCTCTTGACATGCCTCAGACCCTTTACAACTTGTGCATAGTGATTTACGTGGTCCACTTCTAGTTGTTTCATTCTCTAGTTACAAGTATTTCTTAACTTTCATTGATGATTTCTCTAGACGCACTTGGTTATGCTGCTTAAAACTCAAGAGTGAAGTCTTTAACATGTTCTTCGCCTTTAAGGCCTTTGTTGAGAAACAATCTGGACATCAAATTCTTAAGCTAAGATCTGATAATGGCCGAGAATATGTTAACAAAAAATTCATCAACTTTTGCACTGAGCATGGAATTCAATTGCAACATATTGTTCCATATACTCCACAACAAAATGGTGTAGTTGAAAGGAAGAATCACACCTTAAGGGAAATGGCCAATTGTATGCTTCAACCTAAAGGACTTAGTCTTAATTTTTGGGTAGAAGAAACTAACTGCGAAAAATACATAGTAAATCACACTCCTACTAAGGTTTTAAACAATATCACTCTAGAAGAAGCATGGGGCTCAATTAAATCAGAGGTAAGTTTCTTTCGTGTTTTTGGAAGTGAAGCATGGGCCCATATTCCAAATGAGAAACATAGAGCCTTAGAACCTAAGAGTGAAACACGTATTTTTGTTGGATATTCTAGAATATGTCAAAGGATATATACTTCTTCAACCTAAATCCAAAAATATAATCATTAGAAGAGATGTAAAGTTTGATGAAAATATATTGGCCTACGAGCCTAATTAGGCAGATGTTCAACCTCTCTCTACCTCTTCTACTTCTGAAAATATTCCTTTGTCAAATGATGACAGCGAGGATGACAATCCTCCCCCACCTTCTCAGGATCTTCCTTCAACTCCTCAGCTTCCAAAATGGGTCTGCACTACTTGAAATGCAACAAGTGATCTTGTAGGTGATCCTACAGATCAACGTCGTACACATTCTCAATTCGATAGAGCCTCTTCTTTACTGGCTCAAGTATTAGTGAATTATGATCCTTATAGCTTTTCAAAAGCTTCATGCCATCCAGATTAGGACGCAACTATGAATGAAGAATGTCGATCATTATTGGAAAATGATACATGGGACCTTGTTCCTCTTCCCAAGGGACGAAAACTTGTTAGATGCAAATGGGTTTACATAACCAAGTTTGGACCAGATGGAAAAGTTAATAAACATAAAGCTTGTCTTGTTGCTAAGGATTTTTCACAAGTTGAAGGCATTGACTATACTGAAACCTTCTCCCTTGTTTCCAAAATGAACTCTATCTACCTTGTTCTTTCCCTTGTTGCCTCTTTCAAATGGGAAGTCCATCAGATGGATGTTAAATTTTCCTTCTTGCATGGGGACTTGCATGAATAAATCTATATGGAACAACCTCTTAGCTTTATAAAAAAAGACTCTAGCCTTGTATGTGAGTGTAAGAAATCCATTTATAGTCTCAAACAAGCCCCCGGACTTGGTATGCCAAAATGGATAGCTTTGTTTTAGATATTGGTTTTTTTAGGTGTCATTCTGAAAATACTATCTACACCAAGAAAGTGGATAAGTCCTTAATCATTCTTATTCTTTATGTTGATGATCTTATCCTTACTAGTAGTGATCTAAACCTTATAAACCATGTGAAGTCGAGCCTTAAAAATAAGTTTGAAATGATAGACTTACGACACTTGCATTATTCTCTTGGTCTTCAAGCCTTGCAATCCAAAGAAGGTATTTCCCTTTCTCGGTCCAAATATGTCTGTGATATTTTACACGACTTTCATGTGGAAGACTGTAAGCCATCCCCTTCTCCCTTTTGCGCCAAAAATATGGTGGACTCCAGTATTGCAGCAATAATTCTGCAACTCCTGGGACTCCCTTCTTTACTTTTATCAACCCGGTAGTTCGTAACAAAACTTGGAAGCGACGATGTTGTATGCACAAGTATTAGCTCTTACTGCAGCGGTCACTTGGTCAGCTAGCACAAGTCCGCTAGGAGCTTAAGACAACTTCTATGAGATCTTAGAAGAAGCTTTTTAATTTATGGATGAAAGCTAATCTATTTGCAAAAACAGATTGAAAAACTGAAGGAAAGCGCAAACCCTAGCAAACCCTAATTCTACCAGCTAGTCCTACTGATGCAAAGAAGAGAATACGAACTACTGAAAGAGATGCCATTATATCTATGAAGGTAAAATACATGTGTCTAGACTACCTCTATCCTAAGAAAACATCTTTTTGTATTTTTGATTAAGTTGTCAGTTTCATCATGCATATGTTTCCACTGTTCTTTACTGTGCAGGGGTGGATCAAGGAGGAGAAATGCTTGGCAAAGGTTGGGAAGGTTCAAAGAGGGTCTAAGGAGTCCCTAACACCCTTCCAGAGAGTTAGAAAAATTTTGGCCATCAAGAAACCTCATTTGTGAGCTTCTACAGGAAGTCTGCAGGGGTTCTACAGGATGTTCAGGAATTTCTACAGGATGTTCAGAAATTTCTACAGGATGTTTAAAAATTGGATTTTAGAGGATGGGTGAGTGAGGGAAGATGCATGAATGGATATGGAGGTAGGACAGGGGCCTGGAGTGACCCAAGGACTGGTGGATGGAATGGTGAGAAGGTGTAGAAGGCTGACTTGGCTCAAAGAAGGTTGAACCAATGATTGCACAAAAAGGTAGGGTTACGTGGGCAAAAGGACAAATGTGAGATGAGGAACCTAGCTAGGAGATGGAACAGATGGCTCTGATGAAGCTTAGGTAGATGAAAGAGTGGTAGAGATGCTCTGCACAGTGTACATTCAACTGAATCAACAAAGTCTTGCA
This sequence comes from Pinus taeda, assembly GCA_000404065.3. Taxonomy (NCBI): domain Eukaryota; kingdom Viridiplantae; phylum Streptophyta; class Pinopsida; order Pinales; family Pinaceae; genus Pinus; species Pinus taeda. Next base: position 90,080 of record APFE031204260.1, on the reverse strand, counting down.
AGTGATCAAAGTCTCAGCTAATCTAATCTAACTAACAACAAAGTGAATGAACAGCAACTTTATTTGAAAGAAAACCATGTATATCAACTATGCAATGAAACATTTCAGAGATCTGAACACATAACTAACTTATGCAAATAGAAACAGTACATTAAGGATTGCATGGTAAAGCAAACTAGTGTTTTTGTTGGGACAGCACGGTTACTTCAATTCCAGCCCTTGATCCAATAAGGAAGAGGTGAAATCGAAAGTGTTGTCGACCCTTTTCTAGATTTTTTTTCCCTGTTATTATCCTACCAATCTATTTTAAACATCTGAAGCAATTCTATTCATGAACAGTGACCTAGTTAATCAACACAACTAAATCTACCTAACAAAAATGCGTTTCAAATGCATAAAAGGAAAACAACGATACATAAAGGAAAGATAACAATACAAAAAGGAAGCCTTAGGCTCTCAGGTTGGGCCCAACCCTGAGAGCTATGGATCCTATAGAAAACTCAGAGTTGATATAAAATCGGACTACTTCCCATTATCAAAAAATAGTCATAAGTCAAGAGTCATGCCAAAAAGGCTACAAGAGAACAAGCTAAAGCTGACAGCACTGTAGTGCAAAAATATGCAATGGTTTCAAAAGTCCCTTACGAAGGCTAAGGCCTTAACATTTATACACCACAAGGGCCCTAGCTAGCCTCCTAAATTGATAAAATCTATGGGACTTGGTTGTCCAAACTGTGAGTAGACAGTCCCTTCCAAAATCTACTTGGTTGCCTTCTAGATTCGGTTTTGGTGGCCTTTGGAGCTTAGAGTTGGGGGTGAAGATCCCAAGGAAGGGCTATTTAATGTCATAGACAACCCCCCTACTAATCCTCACCTCAAGCTTGGCTATCTTCTAGCCCATGATTGCTCGGTTTTGCTCCAACATGTGTCAAAAAACCTAAAATAAGCACGTGTTAGCCACCTAAAATAATGCATAAGCTATGAAAAATGAAGGATTGAACAAGGAGTGAACAAGGATAATTAGGCCAAATAAGCCCAATAAGTTGCCCAATTTGGGGCTCATCACCTAGTAACCCATAAACCGAACTATGGGTTGTCGTAAAGACAAATTCTATTGATGAGGGTGAGGTGGTGTAGCCTCGAGAAGCTCAGGTTGAGTTCTGATTATGAGTTCCACATTCATGCCTGGAATAGGGCACAAGGTTGATTAGTTGAATAAAATATTTGGTTCAACCAATCTATGCTTGGGTGGTTCGTGGAAGTACCAAACCTAGTTGGATTTTGCATTCATTAATAATAGTTCCTTATCCTTTGTATATCATGTGTAAATTTATTGGTTTATATGTGGAATCTATGGTTGTTGTATCCTTATTATTTTTGTTGTTTATATATTGCCTATGAGTATGTTTTATGATAGTGATGATGTATGGCTCTCATCATGTTTTCATTTCTAAATTAATGAACAATGAATATATGACCTAATAGAGAATAATGTAGCTAATGTGATAAGCCATAAATGCTTCTTAGTGATTCTCAGATAAGTATGATACCCCTACGTTCAGATATGTTGTTATGACCTGTAGATTGCATATCTGTCACATGTTTGACTAAATTCCCATCATAGCTAGTAGGGGTCCAGTTAAGTCTTTGTTCAATTATTTACATTAGTATCATTGTTTTTGTGTTACCTTTCATTCCTAAAGGTTTCATGGTGTTCTAGGCAGTGGCCTGAGTCCTCGCCTTGAAAAAGTGGCATAGAATCTAGGGTCACAGGCTCAAAAATAGTTGAAAAAGGCCCCAGTCACTTGCAGACCCTTGCTATGAGAGTGACTGGAGGGTCCTAGTCGCATGCATGCCCATGTCATGGGCGCGACTAAGGCTCTAAGTCAATAAAATGTTAATTTACCTCCAGGATTGGTCACCTAGAAAGGTTGTTTGGTGCATATAGGTTTTGTGGCATGTGTGGAAGGTCACATTGGTTGTGTAGTGTCAATTCCACTTCCTTAATTGTACATGGAGATTTGAATCAAATCATAGTATCCTCTTGTCACATGCTTACCCCAACGAACTAGTTAACTTAGGTAAATTTGGGAGGAGGGTGTTACAATAAGTTTTCATTTGTATCACAAAATTGTCAAAATAAAAGGGGTGTCATATTACGTAAGGGAGCATGATGTTATCTATAGTTGTTAGTGACCTCTTCTAGTAGTGATAATTTTATTTTCAACTTTCCTTACTAGATTAAAAACATGCTCTAGGGGTTTAGATTCAATGAAACATAACTCATCTTAAATGTTTTACTTTAAATTTTTCATGAAGAAGTCTAAAAATTATCATTTGAAATGTTTTTTACCCTAAGGCTCAACATTTGGAATTGTTCAATTTATTCTATATCTAAACTTTTTGTTGAAGATTTACGAATTAACTAAAAATGTATTTCTCTTAATATTCTCATAATGTGATATGAATTCCTCTTTAAAAATAGACCAAAATGTAATAGAATTATCTTTTATTTTCATAGAGCCATTGATACCATATAAATTGATCTTGTTCTAAAAACATGGATGTAATATTTACCTTTTTTAAGGTTGTTAGATGGTGTATATCGAAGTATTTATCCATCTCTAATATCCATGTTATAGGGTTCTTACCATCAAAATTCCACATATCGTTATTTAAAATGTAGTAGCTCCTTGGTGTTGAATTGTGTTATCATAATAAACAATTCACATTTTAAATTGTTTTAGAAAATCCTGACAGTTGCAGTGTCATCATTTAAAATTGTTATAAACAGGGAACTTTTTTTTACGGCAGGCTATCAGCGTTTTTTGAAATCCAATATGGTCTCAAGAAAGAAATCACTGACAACAAGGGTAGAACCATTTTTCGTTTTGGCTAATATGCCAATTGTCAGCGCCAAAATGAGTTTTCAAATTTAAAAAGTGGTGATTGTGTTGACCACGTCAACGTCAATGATTTTGTTTGAACATGTCTCCATTTTTGTTAAAGGGGTAAAGTATAGGGTTAAATCATGTTTTATCTATTGTAATCAGTGAAAGGGTCATGTAACACGTTCTTTCATATGATGTGAATAGTATTCGCAATCATAACCAAGATATGATTTGATCTTCCACTTACCTTATGTTACCTCGACCGTGTGTTAAACCGCCTCACCTATTTACCTCCACCATTATGTCAAGCCACCTCAATCTGTCATGTAAGTAGTTGGTTGGTGACTAATCCAGGGTTTTTCACACTTGGCATTGACAGATATTTTCGTTGCAAGGTTTCAGGATCAAATCGCAGGGATAACATACACCGGAATGGGAAAAGGTGGTAAGCTAGACCGGACCGAGCCCAAGAGGCCAGATTTGTTGGACATCTACCCTGATATTATCCATTTGTTACAGCAAGCAGGGTGGAGAAGATTTCTCTACCGATGTTCTAACTACCACAACTTGGTGGCTTAGTATTTTGCATAAGGGTTCAATGGAAACCATTTGGAGGTGGGAGGTTTGTTGTTCGAAGTTATGAAGCACACCATTATTGAGGCCACGGCCTTACCAATGGATGGTGAGAAGATATTTCACAGTCACATTTTGGCAAGAATCAATGTTCCCTTCTTCTTCAAAGAAGAACACAGAGGGCAGAATTGGAGGGTTGGAGTTGGAAAGGAGTGACTACGAGACTAGTGGTATGTACCCCTTATGCCTTTGTCAACAATATTTTACCTGTCAAGGTCGATGCAATAGAGTTAACTTGTATCATTTTTATTTTATATCTCATCTAGCTCAACAGATCAGAATTAATCCATGCTTTTACCTGTTAGATAGCCTGAGACATATGGCTGCTAGATACAGAGCCCGAGTTAATCCTTCATTTCATTTCACATACCATAAGGAATTAATTAAATTGCTAATAGAAAACTAGTTAGCTAAATTAGGGAGAACATGGAATCATTTCCTTTTCTGGGGAGGTTTCCAACCTCAACCCATTAGGTGAAAAAGAGGTAGACTATAGACTACCAGACAAGTAAAGAAAACAAGAGGCTAGGCTCCTCTTGAACTCCCTACCAGTCACAAAACCCTTGAGATCCCATATACCTCATTTGTTCCTAAGATACCTAAGGTGTATCAAAGAAAGTGTGCCTGACTTCACGAAGCAGAGCGTACATCCCTAGAGAACCTAGTAGTTGGTATTGACTCTTCCCATCCTTCGACAATACCCTCATAATTTTCCCCTGCAGACATAAATGAACCAAAAAATCCTATGGAGAAAGAACCAGAGGACCTGAAGGGAAAAAAACTAGATATAGAAAACAAAGAAGAGGGGCCTTCACCTAGTGTATTCAAGCAAGGTAACAAACATACCAAACCAACTAACAAACTGAGATACAATATCAAACATAAAAGTAACCCTGAGTTGGCCAAAGAGATAATCGATATTGATGATATGCCCCTGAAGGACTTGATTATCAATAGGAAGAAGAAGCCTACCAACTCTAGGATGAGTCGAAACATAGAAACTGTAAAAAGAAGACCCATGGAGACCAGGAAGAATAAAAAATAGAGGTTGGATAAGGTAGATGTGTTTCTTGAAGCTACTAATGCTCTCAGCTAGGATGCCAAGGTATTAAGACTCATATTTTTCCTACCTATCCAATGAAAACACATTTTTCACCTTATCATTGACGGTCAACTCAATAGTTTTTATACACAACATAATAGTTAGGAGAGTTGACCATCCCATTGTCAGCATTTTTTATAATGTTGATGGGGCCACTATCAGCTATTTTTAACTAAAAACTATGCATATTGGTTTATAAGAAAACGATACAGGATAAGGACGACAGTCTTCCTGTGAACGATTTTGGGGCAAGCGAAAAATGTTGACATCTCCATTGTCAGCAATATCTAAACAGGTGGAAAGGTTGACATCGTAGTTTTTAGCAAAAACTATGAACAAAAACCAGTAACGTTGACATCTACATTATCAACATTTTTCCCAACATAACTTAATGAAAATAGGATGAACAAAGGAACAATTTTGATAGAGTTTGCAGAGGGACCTATTTCGCCAGCAAGGAAGCTATAGTATAGGGACCTATTCTACTTTCAAGGGAGGCAATTAACTAGATATTTTATTTTGCCTAAACATTAACATATTTCCTATAGTTATTCTAGGAAAGAAAAAATATTTGAGTTTATATTTTGCATACATGAACTTGAAAGATATTTAAAATATCTCAGTTTTTATAATTATGTCGTGACTATTATCACGCAAGCTATTATGTAAGACTTATATAAACAGTTTATGAATAATGAAACAAGGTTGGAAATTAATTGAAAAACATATTTGTAGTCTAAATATATTTGAGCAATCTTAAATGTATTTACAACGTTTAATGAGCAATTAGTAGGAAATTCATGTGTTACATCTGTTGTGTGTGGAGCATGATTGTTCAGAGGTCTTTGTTTCAGCCGGATGTATACCCTAGGAAGTTTTGTACACCCCTCCACGCGGGGGGGCGCGGGGGGGACTTGTCCCCTATTAATATTTTTTACTCTAGTCATTTATAAACTATGTTTTCTTCTTGTCCTCCTTTCTTCTAAATATCCAAAACAGTCAAAGGACTTGTGAATTTCATTATTTGTACAACTCGCTCATTAGATCTATAATTTCACGTGTTTTAAGAACTAGACTCCATGCCCAATGGTATGTTTTCAAAAACTACCCAACCAATTTCATCCCTACATCAATTGTAGAAAACCTTCTAATACATTGATCATAGGGTAGTTGAGTTTTATGCAGAAATCTCTTTCTGGGTTGAAGGGCCAACTTCAACCTAAAAGAAGTTTTGAGGTTACCTTAGGGTTTTTTTTGCAGCCAGGGTTTTCCCTTAGTGATAACAAATTGAAGACCTGATGACATAGTCTTGGAGTAACAAATCATGATTATAGTTCTATGATTGCGGGCGAGAGGCACTCTACAATCCAGTATGGGAGAGATGTGTAGGTGTTAAATGTAATGTAAGAAAGATTGTATGTCAACGTTTTTAAAATATTTAATTTT
>APFE031204260.1:40261-64717 GCA_000404065.3 Pinus taeda | reverse complement strand
TTTGGAAATAAATGACTAAGTGGGTCTTTATTAAAGTGGGTGAATTAAAAAAAATAGAAAGTGAGATTTAAATATGCATTTAATCTCAGCCATTGATCTAAATCTATTTCAGCCATTGGATTTAGAGATCACCCAAAAGTCACTTGGATCACCCAAAAGTCACTTGGAGTTATATTAAGGGAGGAAAAGGAGGAAAAGATCACATTCAATTCAATTCTTTCATGAGCAGATTGAGAGAAGGAGAGAAAGAGAGCAAGGGAGATTTCTGGACAGTGAGTTGCGGAGTATCAGCAGTGGAGTTTCAGCAGCGGAGTAACAACAACGAAGTTTCAGCAGGGCAGTTTTTCAGCAAGGCTGAGATAAGTTGTAAAAGTTTGCTTGCCGATTTTTGCTGAATATTTTCTTACTGTAAAAAGACATTTTTAAGAAATAAAGAAGAGCTCTCAAACTGGTTTTCCCCAAGAGTTGTAGGGGGTTTTTCCAGGGTCACATTGACCAAAAATATCAGTGTTTTAATGTGTTTTAATGGCTGTTTATTACTGCTAATTTTTATTTCTACAATTTCCAGCATTCTGTAAAATTTCTAGAATTTGTGTTTTCAGCAAATTTATTTTTTTCAGCTTGTTGAATGTATGGTTATGGGAAAGGGCATTTAACTACATGTGAGAAATAAGGAGGAACTGAAAACCAGGGTGGGAAAACAGAAATTTTAACAAATGTTCTATCTTTTAACAAATTTTGAATACTTATGTCTATATTTCATTTTTGTACATGCAAGTTATTTTATATATATGATGTGCTTAGTGTCCTATGTTTGAGGTCATTGTGTCTAGTGCTAGGCACTTATATTTCCATCTCCTTCTACCGTGTGACTTAGCAAATTTGCTTATACATAAATCAAGAAAATGAAGAAGCTACAAAATTGTAATGATCAATCACGTCACTCTTTATCCACTCAAAAAGGAAAATTTTAGCGAACTTGCTAATCAATAGCAATATCAAAATTCACTCTATAATAGTGGAGCACCCTCTTGTTTTCATGGAATAAAAGGAGAGGCTATACGATGAATGTTGTTGATTGGTGCAGCTCCCTAGATAAGAAACATCTTAGCCCTATGTGCCTTGAATAGAGTATCAACCATGAATGAATGCATGTGGCTCAGTTTGCAAATCAATTGTGTGCCTTTCAAGAATAGTGTAGCACCCTTTTGTTTTTATAGAATAAGAAGAGGTGCTTTACAATGGGTGTTGACTGTTGACTGTGCCTCAGTCCTTAAGTCAATTGTGCCTTCCAAGAGCAGTAAAGGACGCAAACCAATGCTTTGTCTCCCAGGGATCAGCACTTTTCTTAAAACTAGAAATCTTATTTAGCAACAATTTAACTAATGATAAAAGTAGCACTTCATATCTAAGGTTGGTGCACGCATGCATATTCCCTCACTTTTGGAAGACTACGAAAATCGTGGGGTTCCTCAGTCTTTCAAGTGCTCTTCCGTCATCTACAAATTTTCATGCTACATAGAAATCAATGTTCTACAGATCTGTTGTGTGCCGTGGTGTGGTGAAGGAGAACAATGAACACTCGAGAGGTAAAACTTACGATAAGTGTTTACGTTAAGAAAGGGTCACAGTAGTAGTATGCCAACTACCATATAATGTGTAAAAATGACATCTGGCAATGTTGAAATCAGCCATAGTTGTGGCTAAGATACAATGAATCTAGAAGTCAATATACTACATGTTGCCTTGCAAATGCTTTGTCCACTGAAATAATAACATAAGAGAGCAACTTGCAAGATTTGGAGGATATAATATTTTAGTACTCAGTGATATAAATCATGATAATAGCATGCCAGAGCTTTGCTTTTTCTGAAGCAGCTTACATCTATCATGATCTCACTCGTAACATAGACCAATCAAAATTTAATTTTCATTAATCAATGTGGAAAACAACATTTGATACAAGTTGACTGCAAATCCAAACAAACTGAGATGATATACAGAAATTACAAAATTTCTCTAGACAACTGATTCGAGTTTACAATTTTCCCATGAATAACGGAACATGGATAAACTTGTCTGTGGTTTGGAAGAATATATAATGATTTCCAGAGAAATATTGAACCATCTTAAGTGGGAAGAAGATGAATGATATTCTTAAAAGGGAATTTCCACAATGCATTATATAAATATAAAGAATGAATGGAACGAATGAACACTAATCAGTCTTCAACGTTCATTGAATGATGCATCCAATAAGCTTTACAAAATTATTTTTTTCTTTTATGGAAACAATATCCACATGTAGACTGTTGACCAGAAGATGATGGAAAAAGCTGCCAGAAGATAAGTCCATAAGAAAAGCACAGAGCACTCGTGTTCCCCCACATTGAATAATTGTGCCATTGTTCCTGCATTACCACACATTCACTCCTCTTAGCCGGAAAGAACTCAAATGCTTATTGCATGAAAGACTAGAAAATTAGAAATATATATTGACCAAACTAGAATTGTTTGCATGAGAGAAGTTGCTTGATTTTGGTGTAACCTGATAGTTCTTAATTTCTATAATTTTCAGTCTTTGATCAAACAATAAAACAACAATGACTAGAACATGTCCCATTGTTGGGACTTCCTAAAATTAACAAAAAAAAATTGAGCTGTCAAAGTAACTATTAGGATAGTTGAAATGAAAATATTATGATGAATTGGAAAAATCATGTGATTAAAATTGCATGTACAGTTGAGATATGTGAACCATGCTACTAACCAATATTCATAGCTGGTGGGACTGCATATTGGATCATCAGAACAAAGTGATACAATGGATCTTCTGGCAATAACCCAAGATCAGATGCTCCTGTAACTACGAATATTCCAATCAATGGAAGTAATACGAGCTTCACACAGATAACCAGGACAATAACCACAGGTCTTAGCTTTGAAGAGCTTAAACCTGCAAAGATAGCCATGCGTTGGATCAGACATCATGTAGCAAAGAAAAGGAAAAGGAAATATATTACCGTTCATCATAATGCATTATTAAGATCAACAAAATCAAAAGCTTTCACATCCAGCCTAAAAAGCAATGCGACATTCTGACTAGAAACATTTTCAAGACAAATGTAGAGTACCTTTGACTAAATTTCCTCCCAATACAAGGGTGATGCCTGGGATGGTTCCATCTCTACACCAAAGATACAAAGACAATCAGAAATTCAGTTGTGTAAATGCCTGATTCTAGCATTTCATATTGGTTCCCAACAACCGAATATCAATAAATTCTGAAATTGTCAGAAACAAATATACTTGACAAAAAAGCTGAGAAAAAGGAAAGTAAGCTGATTCAAGAACTGAATGCTTATGTTTTTCAATGATACATTCAACCATGACCTATCGGAGGTAGCAACTATAATGTTTACTTACTATTATAAAATAAAACTCAACATTACACAAGATGTAGTAAAGATTGATCATAGAGATGCATACCCCAGTAAAGAAATGGAGTCTTGGATTACTCGAAGTGGAGAAGATACACCAACAAGTAAAGCCTTTGCTTGTGGGATTGCTCCAACGATAAATCCTGCAACCTGCAATAACCAATAGAATATCAGACAAGAACCCAAATACATGAATCAACTTTTATTTGAAACATATATATCTAGATTCCCAAATACAACAACTTCATTGGTTGACAAAAGCTATGGAAGACAGATATTGCACCATGAATTGATCTTATTTTTTAGCAGTACCTTCATAGTACCTGTTGTCGCTTCAAATCACACCAGCAGCACAAGTGCCGCAGGGGAGATAGAAAGCCTCCTAGATACAGCCTTTGGGTTGATTGTAGACCAATGCCTAAGACATCTTAAATAGAGGAGTGCTTAAGAGATTATCTGTGAGGGGTTATCAGCACTCCAATTGTCACATAAAAAGGTAATAGGAGGGGCTTGGTTCAATAAGCCTTCACCGAGGTAGATTCAAGCCAACTCATGGATACAAACGCTGGAGGTATATTGGGGTAATCTCAAAGAGAAATGGCTTCTTCCTCTAGTGGCCGACACACGGAAATGAGACAGCTTAAAACTGAAGTCGTAGTAATGATGGAGAGGAGGAAAGGAAGAAGGGAAAAAGATGCATAGGGCTGTAACAAACAAAATCCTAGGCAGCAATGTTCCAGTAGAAAGTGGAATTCGATGGATAGGGCTATAAACAACACAGAATCCTAAACCGCAGTTTTCCGGTGGAATGATAGAAATAGAGGCATGCGAAAGAAGGTTTCAGATCAAACACAACATAGGTATCATTCTCTGTCAAAGCTAACGTAGATATGGGCTAATACAGGTCCTATAATAGGTTAATCAAATGCACAAGTAAATCTGTGATTTTACAGGTATTGCAATGCTAGTGAACAACACATATAGGTTTGTGATAAGCACAAGTACTGTCTTCTATGAGCAGCTAAGATAAATCCATAGATTGAAGAGGAACCAACTACATTCATTATACTATTTCAAAGGAAGAAAAACACAAATGAAATGAGATTACCGAGAGGAACATGCTGCACATTAATCATGCTTGGAAGCAACAAGGAAACATTGTTTATCTTAAAGGGTCCAAATAACCAGTCCATACATTCAACACAATATCAGTGAAGCCCTCATGAATAAACACATTAGAACCAAATGGTATCACAGAACTCAGACCCCCCTAAGGTGAGAAATTACAGAACCTCTGTTATATATTTCATCCCCCTATTTATAAGAAGAGGGAGAGAGCTTTGAGTTACAATCAAAATATCTGAGCCCAAGCCCCAGCTGTCATGCGAGACTAGATGTCTCAGTTCTGTAAGGCTCTGCTACCACCTACCTAAAGATTACAACAGAGATCGAATCCCTTTCTTGGAAAAAATGCAGAAATAAATGCACAGAGAAAGAAAATTGAGAGAGGAAAGAGGAGGTGTCCCCTTGATGCTTCAGTGGAGGCCTTGGATAGAGCCACGTCCTTGCTATCATCAGGCTCTTTTCGGCTGCTTGAGGCGGTTCACTGCTACTCAGCTGGCTTCTGTCAATTCTCCTTTAAACGCCTAAGTGACCTGTTTGGAGGAGTAGGGAGTTGAGTGGGAAAGGTGTGTTCCTGAGTGGTCCTTTCCTGCGTGACGAAGTAGAGCACCATGTCGTGCCATTAAAACTTCATGAATCCTCCCCATACCAATCTAATGTCGTGCCATGTCTTATTTAATATCACCACTATCAACCCATCCACCCATTTAAATCTATGTACAGTGCTATCATTGTACTGTGCCGCGAGCCTTTAAATTATTTAAAACAGAGGAATAGGCGAGCATTTTCAATTAACTCTTAGGCCCCCCTTATTTATAGCCCCTTTTATGAATTTCCTTATACGACCGGGGGTTGGAACCAAAGGCCCGTGTGTTTGGCGCTAAAGCTCCCAATAACTGTGTGGGGGGGCCTATTTCTTTATATCACAGAGGTCCCACATCGACTGATTTTCCGGACGTGAAATCTTTATAAATCCTAGCTCATTATATATCGCATCTGAGGCCTTTCCTTATCGCAATCGCAATCACCGATAAGCCTGAAACCAAGAACCATCGATCGCCAATAAACCTTCTAATGCAATCACTGCCACGTGTCACCCTATGAGTGGTGACATGTGGCACCCAAAAACAGACCCATAGGACCCCTAAAAATTCCAAAAACAAGTGACACGTGTCCGCTCGCCACATCATCATCCCTAGGTGCCACGTCATTGCTGACGTCAGTGACCATGTCAACTCAGTGGACCAATCAGAGGCCGCCACGGGCCCCCTGGAGAAGAGAGAAAAAGGCCTGCTCGACCCTGTTTTTCCATGCTTTTCCTTTGTATTTGGTTTTCTCAGCCCCACGGTGATGCACCACATTATCGCACTATCGGCGGTTTGCAGGTCCTTTTAAGTTGAAAGGCCGCCAAATCGCCAATCGCCGAGGCCCCCTGGAGGAGAGAGAAAGGGGAAGCTCCCGCCTTGGTTTTTTCATGATTTTCTTTGTTAACACTTTCTGCCCCTTCCCCGGCGGTGCAACAATATATCAGCTTTTGGGATTGCGATATGCCAATAACCTTAGCTATGTACCCCAAGGATCCTACTGATGCTCTTTACCTGCCTAGACCCACCAACGCCGATATGCGATTGCAATGAACCTCCCAGTTCCCGATTGCGATTTTTCACTTAGACTTAGCCATTTTTCTTGTTTTTTGAGTTTTTCAAAGGAATTCTTCAATAAGGTCTAACCTCTAATCAAGGAACCCGTTTTTAGACTACTATATACCACCAAAAATATTTTTCTTAGCACTACGCAATGGAGAGAGTCCCATCTAGCTCTGATAGTTTATATGGCTCAGAATTTGACATCAAACTTCACTGCTATTGGGCATTTGCAGCAACTAGTCACTAAAACGCTGTGAGTGACAAGAGTGGCTCCCATTAGTGACATTGTCTTTGCTTGCAAGGTGCTGAGAACCTGCAGACCAGTATCCTTCACCATTGGGCATGGAGTCAGTAATAAATGCATCTTTGTAATCAACAAAATCTCCATGGGACTTTATTTACTGGGGTACTTTCCTCATCAAACTAAAATGCAAAAATAAAAATTCTAACAACTACAAAGTAAATGCTCAGCTAGTGATCTTATTTATATCCATTCCTACTTATGCACAGGGCTCAATTCACCTAAGTGAGTTCAACCCTCCAATGGAGCCAGGCCAGCATTTGGGTGCTAGACCTAGTGCCTTCATGTCGCTAAAAAGTAAAAATTAAAACAAGCATGTACCATGAAAAGTCTTCAAGCAAAGAACCTGATACATGTTGCTGAAACAACCTCTGCTGCTGGCTTAAGAATATGCTCATGTACCCAGCCACAGGGTCATGGAATTGACCAGGAAAATTTGCAGCTGCCTCTTTTTCACGAATAGTCTGCTGACCAATATCTTCTTGGTCAAGGCAACCACAATTACTGTCCAACTCCTCAACTTTAGCTTTTTCAAGGAAAACTTGTTGCTGATCTTTTACTACCCATTGGCCAATCCTCTTGGAAATCTGCTACAGATTCTTCATTGTCTGAACTGTAAGAATCGTAGATTGGGGAAACTACTAAGAATCCCTAGCAGGGATCTTTCTGCCATAGGCAATAGCAGACTCTGCGTGGTCCTTTAGCTTTAGGCTTTTCTTGAAAAACTTGGTGTTGGGAGCCTTCTCCCCACTTGTTTGTAAGTGGATCCCATTGACAATTTGTAACCAGATCATCCTCCTTTGAATCATCTGAATCATAAAACAAAGGAGGTAGAAATTCAGATAGTGGAGTCGCCAGGATGTTAGAATGAAACTGTGGAGTCGTCAAGGTGAGAGATCTTTAACCCACACTTCCCTTGCCCACCTAACAAAGGGAATGTAAAAATTTGTCGTACCCAAGGAAAAATATTCTAATCCGTTCCCCGGCAACGGCACCAAAAAGATGTTGTCGCTTCAAATCGCACTAGCAACACAAGTGTTGCAAGAGAGATAGAAAGCCTCCTAGAGACAACCTCTGGGTTGATTGTAGACCAGTGCCTGGGACATAATAGAGGAGTTCTTAAGAGATTATCTGTGAGGGGTTATCAACACTCCAATTGTCACATAAAAAGGTAATAGGAGGGGCTTAGTTCAATAAGCCTTCATTGAGGTAGATTCAAGCCAACTCATTGATCCAAATGCTGGGAGTATATTGGGGTATCTCAAAGAGAAATGGCTTCTTCCTCTGGTGGCCAACACACAGAAATGAGATAGCTTAAAACTAAAGTTGTAGTAATGATGGAGAGGAGGAAAGGAAGGAAGGAAAAATATGCATAGGGCTGTAACAAACAGAATGCTAGGCAACAATGTTCTAGCAGAAAGAGGAATTTGATGGATAGGGTCGTAAACAACACGAAATCCTAATCCACGGTTTTTCGGTGGAATGATAGAAATAGGGGCATGCGAAAGAAGGTTTCAGATCAAACACGACATAAGTGTCATTCTCTGCCAAAGCGAACATAGACCTGGGCTAATACAAGTTCTACAGGTTAATCAAATGCACAAGTAAATTTGTAATTTTACAGGTACTGCAATGCTAGTCAATAACACATATAGCTCTGTGATAAGCACAGGTACTGTCTTCTATGAGCAGCTAAGATAAATCCATAGATTGAAGAGGAACCAACTACATTCATTATACTATTTCAAAGGAAGAAAAACACAGATGAAATGAGATTACCGAGAGGAACATCCTACTCATTAATCATGCTTGGAATCAACAGGGAAACATCGTTTATCTCAAAGGGTCCAAATAACCAGCCCATACATTCAACACGATATCAGTGAAGCCCCCATGAATAAACATATTAGAACCAAATATATCTCAAAACTCAGACCCCCCTAGGGTGAGAAATGTCAGAACCTTTGTTATAGATTTCATCCCCCTATTTATAAGAAGAGGGGGAGAGGTTTGAGTTACAATCAAAATATTTGAGCCCAAGCCCCAACTATCATGTTAGACTATCTGTCTCGGCTATGTAAGCTCTGCTACCACCTACCTAAAGATTATAATAGGGATCGAATCCCTTTCTTGGAAAAAATGTAGAAATAAATGCACAGAGAAAGAAAATCGAGAGAGGAAAGAGGAGGTGTCCCCTTGCTGCTTCAGTGGAGGCCTTGGATAGAGCCACGTCGTTGCTGTCATCAGGCTCTTTTTGGCTGCTTGAGGCGGTTCAGTGCTACTCGGCTAACTTTTGTCAATTCTCCTTTAAATGCCTGAGTGACCCGTTCGGTGGAGTAGGGAGTGGGGTAGGAAAGGTGTGTGCCTGAGTGGTCCTTTGCTGCGTGATGAAGTAGAGCACAATGCTGTGCCATTAAAACTTCCTGAATCCTCCCCATACCGATATGCAGTCGCACCATGTCTTATTTAATATCACCGTTACCAACCCATCCGCCCATTTAAATCTTTGTACAATGCTATCGGTGTACCATGCTGCGGGCCTTTAAATTATTTAAAACAAATAAACAGGCAGACATTTTCAATTGACTCTTAGGCCCCCTTTATTTATAGCCCTTTTTATGAATTTCCTTATACGACTGGGGGCTAGAACCAAAGGCCCATGTGTTTGGCACTAAAGCTCTCATTAACTGTGCGAGGGGGGCCTTTTTCTTTATATCGCACAAGTCCCACATCAGCTGATTTCCCAGACCCGAAATCTTTATAAATCCCAGCTCGTTATATATCGCATTCGGGGCCTTTCCTTATCGAAATCATCGATAAGCCTGAAAAAAAGAACCGTCAATCGCCGATCTCCGATAAACCTGCTGATCTCATCACTGCCACCTGTCACCTTGTGAGTGGTGACATGTGGCACTCGGAAACAACCCATAAGACACCTAAAAATTCCAAAAACAAGTGACACGTGTCCACCTGCCACGTCATCATCCATAGGTACCACGTCATTGCTAACGTCAACTACCATGTCAGCTCGGTGGACCAATTAGAGGCCGCCACGTGGCTCCCTGGAGGAGAGCAGAGAGCGAAAAAGGCCTGCCCGACCCTATTTTTCATGCTTTTCTGTTGTATTTGGTTTTCTCGGTCCCCCAACGATGCACCACATTATCGCACTATCAACGGTTTGCATGTCCTTTTAAGTTGAAAACCCGCTAAATCGTCGATCGCCGATCGCTGATGCCCCATGGAGATGAGAGAAAGGGGAAGCTCTCACCTTGGTTTTTCATGAGTTTCTTTGTTAACACTTTTCGACCCTTCGCCGGCGGTGCAACAATATATCGACATTCGGGACTGCGATATGTCGATAACCTTAGTCATGTGCCCCAAGGATCCTGCCAATGCTCTTTACCCACCTGGACCTGCGGACGCCGATATACGATTGCGATGAAGCTCTCAGGTCCCGATTGTGATTTTTCCCTCAGACTTAGCCATTTTTCTTGTTTTCTGAGTTTTTCAAAGGAATTCTTCAATAGGGTCTAACTTCTGATCCAAGAACCCTTTTTTAGACTTCTATATACCATCGGAAATCTTTTTCCGAGCACTACACAATGGAGAGGGTCCCATCTAGCTCTATTAGATTATGTGGCTCAGAATTTGGCATCAAACTTCACTGCTATTGGGCATTTAAAGCAACTGGTGACTAAAAAGCAGTGAGTGACAACAGTACCAGAGGTTTTTCCAAGAACTAAGTTGAAGGGCATTGTTATTGTAAACTAGATTTTCTTCCATCTTTGATCCTAATCATTTTCTCTTCACTGAGTGAAAAACGCCCAGGACAATTCCTCCCATATGGCTGAGGACCTAGCTACTTGTGACAGCAATCATATCGCAAATATTTGTAACTTCGGGACATGTCTACCATGAAGTGCACACCAGTCCATTGAATCCATGAAAACTAACCTATTATACTTAGCCTCCTTTGTGACAACCTCACCTTGGCCACGTGGAAATTTGGCAACATTGACAATGGATGATGGATGCCTCCTCTCTTATACAATCAACTTTATTCATTGTAATCAAGAATCCCTCCATTACCCGTATCTTTTTTTTTGAAAGGGGACCTTCTTTCATCATATCATATTTTGGATTCAAGGAATAAGATGTCATAAGGAGAAGTGTGATCAACTTGTTTTATGCCCATTTATACATCACTCTAATCGTGGATATAAGTTAGGATCTATCTTATTGGTGATGGATTTAATTTACTCACATAACTAATGTTTTAGCTTTTCATATGTCTCTCCTTAACATCATCTATCTATTTCCATGTAGTGGATCATATCACATAGTGGTTCAATGAAATCAACTACAAATTTAACATCATCCCAAAAATAACTATTGAGAGTCTTCTGCCTCACCTCAATGAGAATGTCTGAATGCCTACCTCTCAATGGCAATATCTGAGTGCCCACTTGTCAGTGATGACAGTTATACATAAAACCCCTTTTAACTTGCATAGCCATTGCCGAATAATGTAGTATGAAAAACTCTAGTATAGGTTGGCTTAAGCAAGTCCACCTCGTCAAACTTTTGGAAAATGGCATGTGATTGGTGATGGTTACATATAAAAATCTGAATATTTACCCATCTTCAATTAACTTGGCAATCCAAGTCGTTTTGTCAATGTCCTTTAGTACATTATTCGATACATTAAAAGAAAAATACGTGTATTGCTTTTGGACTATCAGCCTTACAGCTTTGCTAAGGGGGGTTTTCTTTGTAATCATTTGCACAACCTTAGGTGGCCCCTTCTATCAATAGCCTCAAATAACTAGTCCTTAAAGAACAAAGGATTTTTGCTTTTCCTTGAACAAATGGTTGCTCTCAAAAGATAGGGGCAAGATATTAAAGATACAATGATGTTCAAAAGTGGATGATTTCAGGTGTCTTTCCAAACATCACAATGGAACATCCATTAATTCTTCATGACACCTTCAAAGGGGCCATAACCTTTTTAATACATGCTTTCTTCTTGTTAAACAACACTGTGCAAACCCTCTCGTAGCTATCTGTTTTATACCCTACAAAACCATCATCAATGACATAGACCATTTGCTTAGACCATGGGGAATGGGCTGCATCAAATGGGATATAGCATGCAAAGAAAAACCTTGCTATAGAAAAATCAGCACCCACCACACCCTTGATATCAAACATATCCACAAGTGCATCTATCAAACGTTCCTTCGTACAATAAGTGCTTTTAATTTCTGATGAAGGCAGTAAACTTCAAGGGATTGTGGAAGATGTGCCACTTTTGGTAACATTATTCTCATGATAAAGGAAGTTTTGTGTTGCATCCCTAGGCCTTCCATTGTTCATTCATGAGAAAATTTAAATGAAAAATGAAAGCCTGAGAAAATGTTTGATAAAACCCAATGAACTGAAAAATACTAACTAATCATTACAAAATTCCCACCGCTTGAAAAAAAATTGGTTCTCCTTGACAAACTCACACACTACTCACTATTGATAAGAATACTCTCTGAGAAAATTCCTCCTTTATTGCTTCTTAAACGCACAATGCTTTATATGGGGGCACTGAATAAAAAACAGTGAAATAATGGTTTCTCTCACCTTTTATGTGTTTTTCATTTGTCAGTAGCCTAGAGTTTTCAGTCTATAACCTATTCCCTTTCACTTTATTGTCATTTAAATCTGCTTTATAATCAACTTTTTTTTTCTTTTTAATGGTGATTTTAGAGCACGGACTAGTACCTGGGTTGCATTCCCCCTAACCCTGCAATATTGTTTCAACCAATGTTACACAGGGATGCATTCCAAAGGGTAGGGAATATGCTCCCCATGACCCTAGCACGTGGTTTCTCTAAGGGAGGGAAGTGGGGAATTTATCCACACAAAACAATGAGACACTCCCATGCTCCCTTTCAACCAAGGACAAAAGGAGTAAAAAAATAAATGAATGTGAACCTAATAGGCAGTGTTTTTTAAAATGAAAATAATTCTAATTTAGCTAGGATCCAGGGCTGCGGGAGAGCGCCCCCCCTTGGTCGCTCTCCCATGATTCGTTTTGCAAATACAGATGCACCAGTGATTGGGGAGGTGTATGAATAGATGGATAACATGTTTGGGAAAATAAAATATATTTTTTTAGTCAAAAGTTCCCAATTTGTATGATCATATTTATAATTTTGTGTGTGCACGGTGGGATAAACTTAACGTTCCACTACATGCCTTGGCATATATCCTTATGCCAAAACACTACTCTCCATCTTGGTTGTGAAAACCTACACCTAGGGGTGGGGTTAGGACCAAATCCCAAACAGATCCAGAGATACAAAATGGCCATATGACAACATTAGACAAGCTAGTCCCTGACAAGGAGTGTGCTAAATTGTATGGAGAATTAGGAAAATACTTCACTATCACTAGAGTGTTTGGTTCTTTGCATGCAATGGAAGATAGGGATAGATTGGATGCTATCACATGGTGAGACATGTATGGCACCAAGGTGCTTTGGAAAAATTAACAAAAAAAGTGCTTTCACAGGTTGCAAATACTTCCTCTGTAGAGAGGTGTTGGAGTACCTATAGCTTCATCCATAATGTGAGAAGAAACAACCTCAATGAAAACGAGGCAGAAAGCTTAGTTTTTGTGCTTTGTGCACAACAACTTGAGGTTTTTGACATATTATTGTGAGTGGGCTCGTGCTGATATATCATTTCTGACTTGGGACAAAAATCCAGAGGAAGATAATTTGGAGGATGGAGCTATACATGTAGAACAATTAAAAATAAAACTTTTGAAAGATGATGATGAAGCAAGTGCAACAGCAGCAGCCATGCCACCCCCATCATCTAGTAGCAGTGGTCCAGCTCCACAAGCTTCCCTGCCACCACCTCCATCTACATCCTCATGTGAAGGTCATGTGTCTTCTGGTTCTAGTTTTGGACATGGTTGTCCAACTATGCGGGAGGAGACTCCCAGTAGACCACGAGCTCCTCATAAATTCAACATTTCTCGTGGCAAGAGGCCCAAGCAGTAGACAATAGATTTACTTGTCTTTTCTAGTTTCTAGTAGTTTTTATAACTATTGACTCTTTCATATTTATTACTATAATTTTTGTAAACAATTTATGACAATTTAAGTTTGAAGTTGGCAATTATAACTCATTGATAATGAAATAGGAATATGATACTTCGTGAAAGTTGAAACATTTCGTTTCATGTTAGATATTCTTTGTTATAGTTTGGTTACTTGGTAATAGTAATGGTTACAAGTACAAATTTAGTGATCAATGATGACAAATGTTATATATTGAATTTTGAAAGCTCAAAACTTTAAGATTGATGAATCTTCAATCATGAGACTCAATATGTTGTAACTTGTATGTTACTAACTTGTGGACATGGTTGATGAAGATTATAACTTCTAGATGATTGATGTTATATGGTTTAATCCATGTTTTTATGCTTTTTATACCTAACTCATCATTCTACATGCTTTCGTTGAAATATATGCATCAAAATATATAAGAGTATATATTATATAAAAATTTGCTCCCTGTGTCACCTTCGACCCGGGAGCTTTTGAAAATGTCGCTCCCCGCTCCCGCTCCCAAGCAGTCTTGATAGGGACATTCCCATGGTTGTTCCTCAATCCTGTATGTAACTTAATACATAGGTAGATGAGGAGGCACCTAATGAAACACCTTCAGTTGGTTGGCATGCCAAGGAGTATCCTACAGAATGCAAATAATTTTGATTTCATGACATGTCCACGGTTGGTCCTTATTCTTTGATGCAATAGTTGCATACAAAGAAGTCTAGGGGGGGTATTGCCTTAAGAAATTGACGTTGGCATGTTCTTATATTAGTTATATTAAGACAGATCTGCAGCTAAAATTTGTAAATATACTAAGAAATAAAATAGCGGTAGTTGATTTGTGAATCATAATTAGTTACATCATTACATGTATGGTTTTGTATAGTTTATGTAATGGTGTATGTTATTGGTGCATTGTTATTGCACCTAGAACCTAGAGTAGTATGAAGTATCTGCAGCATCAACAGCCCAAGCAAAAGGGTCATATTTGCAATTTAATAAACTAAATTGAAAAAAAAATAAGGGTATAAAAACCAGATAGATCCAACATTCTTATGTCTTAGCCCCTTATCTTTTAATCATAGAAGGAATGATGTTTCTATTTATTTTTATCTTTCTTGGGGCTTATTAGATCTAAGGTTAATATAGCTATGCACTAGCGTATAATACTTCAATGATTTATGTTTCTCTTTTTTTGTTGGCTTGAACTACAGGGATTTGAACCCTGAATCTTATTTTTTACATAATACTTCATATCATGGCAATTTCCAATTCAGCTACACCCCATGGGCTTCAATTATTTATGTTTCAATTTTCATGTGTTTTACTATTAAATTTTTAGTTGTTTAAGTGAAGTACCAAATGTTGGAGACCTAACATCCCCTATGATGTCCCTGGGTGCTTCCACACATCCCCAGGATGTGTTTTCCCACTCCTACGTCCTCACATCTCAAAAAGTTGGTGGAAAATTGGTTTCAACATGCCCATTTCATATTTTTGACTCTATTTGATTTTCTTTTAGATGTTAGACTCTCTGACAACTTAGGATAAACACAGCCAATTTTCAAGCAACTCCTTTACAAGTTTCATTGCAATTCTAAAAGTAGAAAACAACAAATATAGAGGGAAAAAACCATCCACATTGATATATGAACGACTTACCACACCAATGGTAGGAGGTGCTTTTAACTCCTCAAGAATTAGATTTGCAGTTTCATTCATGTAGTGTTTACCTTTTCTGAGAAAGGATTTAAAACAGCTTGGATTTTCATCGGAGGAATGGAATACCACCTACAAGAAAAGAACAATATATTTCAGTCAGTATGATCCGGAAAAAATTAATACTTAATCAAACACGCTTCAGAACATAGTGTCAAAACTACATAGATGCTTGTCTATTCTGCCTTTCTATCAAAAGCAAAATCTGACCAACTATTGCTAACATCTTTCTTTTCTCCTTAATGGCATTCAGTGAAGTTGGAAATGACACATAAGAAGATAATCCTCCTCAAATATCATATATGCATTCTTAGTGCAACAACTTCTTACACAAAAAAATTGTGTGTCTAAGCAGAACTTCCAAGTGCTGTGATGAGACCGTTCCCACATTGAAGGAAAGTTTCAACTCTAACAAAAAATTCTCACTCAAGTAAATTTTGTTCAGGGATACAAGCACTTTCAAATTCAAATATTTTAAACCATGGTACACTTTCAATGTGAAGGTGATCAAGAGTTTCTAAATAAGAAGATATGGTGAGATTATAATGGATACACAGCCCACCTTCATTTTGAAGATGACTTCAACAAATGCTAGAATAATTCCAAATCAAACATTTAGATTGCATATTCCAACCTCTTGATTGAAATTCTTGAATGACAATGAAATCCTTACCATGCCGTTTGCCTTTGGCTTATCAGAAGGATAATCTCCTCCAGAACTTGGCACTGCTGGAATAATTACTATTCTCTGCAAAAGTTTAGATGTTTCTCCAGCATTTAAATAATTGATATTTGGGATATTCTCGTGAAGTCCATTTTCTAATTCCTTCATTTCATTAATTAGGCTTGCTGATCGTATAAGATTGTAGGTATAAGTCCATGTGAAGATACTGCCAATCTAGAAAGCCAATTTGAAACAATCAGAAAATAACAAAGGATACACCCTGCTTGGATTTATCATCTACAGAAGGAAGTAAACTTCTTAAGTGTGGAAATGAGCATATTTGGGTTACTAATAATAAAGAAACATTGTCAATGCTAAGTTTAAAGTCCAGAAAATTAGTTAGAATCATACCGCCATAGAAAGTGAAACATAGGTTGTCCCATTTAGTTTGCAAATGCCAGGCTCTCCAAAAGGACTTTCCCGTTCATGACACAATGCAGGAACAACGACGATAAGAAGATTTCCCATGTTTCCTGTATACAATTAGAATTTGACAACGTTATTCAGGATGCAGTTCCTTCTGTTTAAAAATTTGGGATTGTTAATTTAAAAATGTAGTCTGTTTCTCCTTCAGCTAAACTATTTCTGAAAACTAATTAACAGAGACAACTTAATGTGGGTTAAGAATCACGCTGTCTGCTCTTTCGCAGACGAATGAATATAACACAACAAACTATTTTTGAAATAAAAGGAACATTGGATCAATACATCAAAGATCAACCTGGTTTTTAACCTACATTTCATAACAGAAGAACATGCATTTAGTTGCTCCATTGTCTTTCCTTATGTTACATCTAAAATCAGCTATACTATAAATATTCAAAACTGCACAACCTATGCTATAAATGTTCAAAACTGTACAATGCAACAGATATAAGTACACATACCTCCACAGCAGTTTGCAACAACTATGCCATTTAAATATTCTGGAGGCTTGGTTATTTTAACAATAATCCATCCGAGGATAGCTCCAATGAAAAATGTAAGAAAAACATTGAATGGCATGGACCACCTGAAAAAAGAAAAATGCAGCTAGCTTTAAGGAAGGAAAAAGCAATATAGAAAAAATAGACAGGGCATTTTGAGTAATAATGTGATAAGAAGCAAATGTTAATGAAAATTCTTCTGTTTCAGAAATAAAGGCTACCAGCAAACACTCTCCCATAACCTTTAGAATCTTTGTAATTTTACATGGTTTAATGTGTGTCATGGGAATACCAATAAATTATGACTTCATAGTAAAATCTCCCAGGAATATTAGAAGAAAACGGCATCTATTTTCCAAGGAAATGCCCAATTTTCTAGGGATGGCGCCTTTAGAAACTTTGTAAATTTAGATGGTTTAAAAAAGTGGGGCATAGGAATACCAATAAATTATGACTTCATAGTAGAATCTCCAAGGAATATTAGCAGAAAAGTTAACAGCATCTATTTTCCAAGGAAATGCCCAATTTTCTAGGCATGGCTAAAGAACAATTTCTACAAGAATTTGATTCAAATTCATCGAGACTTATCCAACTGAAATTGGTAAGTGAAGAAATCGGTAATCAAGTCAGCACTTCCAAGATTATTGTACTTGGCTATTTTCCAAGACATTTAGCAAAGTGTGTTAAACAGAAAGTTTTCTCTATGACCAATTAAAATAAACTTTCTTGGGAAAAAATTGAACTAATGTCTTCTAAATCTCTCTTTTGAGAATTACGATTGTTTCAATCGTAATCTAAACATCAAAAGAATCTTGATTCTCTTGATTCCCCGACAGCCTACCGACCAAGTATTTGAGACAACAACTCAGGGTTAGACCAAGGTCTTCGAGAACCATCTTCTTTTCTTTGTTCAAAATGTTAAAATAGATTTATCCTTTTCATTATGTCACTTAGAAATTCCATATACTCCCAATGTACCCCTCCAGCCCAAAAGTAATGCATATGGCTAAGTTTCAGGGTATACATGCAATCAATTTTGCAATAATTTCATTATTCATATATAAGTGTAGGAAATTGGAATTATAAGAAGTTGCCCAATTGATCTTCCATCTTCTAGCCTATTGTTTGAGTCAAATAACCTCTTCTCAGGGCTAGTTTACTATTGTTTTGTTTGTGATGGCCATGATTTTGACAAAAGCAGCAGTACCAACAACTCTCTGTTAGGAAGCTCACTCATTCTTGTAGATATCCTCCCATGAAACTAGTACTTAAGGTTACTTCCTCGAGGGAAGCAAGCTTGATTGAATTTGGATTATATAAGTAACACCCTCATTGTTTTAGTGTGATTTCTTTCCATCTATAATTTTAAAAGTTTTGACATTTTGACATGAGAATATGAAAGCCACGAGGAAAACTAATATCTTTGTGAATTCTAGGACTACATTTTATTTTCAATTTTTTCATTAAAAGTTAAGTCGTCACTACTCCAAGAAACCTATCATAGTTCAGTTACCATGTATAATAATGCACCCATAATTGTTTGCTCTGTTTCATTTTACAGTTTGCTTCATTGCATCATTAATTTAAATACATCTCAGATCCTTTAAAAAATGTTCTCTGGACAATGACATATTTACTAAGTGGGAGCTGATAAAATCATCTTTGTCTCTACATGAACTATAGCTTCCACATCCCATGTCTATTTATACTTTCTCATAGGTATTTATAGGGAGTCTATACCTACTAACCTGATTATTATATTATTTTCTTTAACTACATAGGGAACCTATTCTATAATTATGTAGGGAACCTATGCCTACTAACCTGATTATTATATTATTTTCTTTAACTACATAGGGAACCTATTCTATGATTATGGCCACATTACATTTGTTATCCAAGGTACATATAATATATTCCGAAGTTATTATTTTCCTCGTAACCTTTCATCAAGGCTATTTAAGAATTTAAGGAATAATCCAAGCCAACCATGTGTCATGCTTAAATATTTATAGGCTTTAAAGGCTAAATCAAGGTTATTTAAGAATTTTGGAATAATCCAAGTTAACCTTGTGTCATGCTTAAATATTTTGAGGCTTTATAGGTTAACAATTACTTTTGAATTTCCTACAGGGCATAGAATAGATGGTGATGGTGTACTATTAAGGCACTCTGTGATGTGAAAGTCACCGGTTCAAAACTTTTGGGGGAAAAAATCCAACCATGTTAAGGGCTGGTGTGGCCCAGACTAGGTGCACTCGCAGGGTGATTTTGATGGCTTATATGCCCATGGGTCGCAGTTTCTCAAGCCAAAGATTAAGAGTGCAGTCATCTTAGGACTCGCACAACTTAGCAAACAAAGAAAAAGACAATTATTTTTGAATTGGTTCAAGTTGTAAAGCCTAGTGATAGGCAGATTGTATTCCTCATGTTAGTTGGAAGCCCTGTTTTTCAGGTAGACATGTTGTAGCATGATGGCTTATCTAATCACATGTTCTGATTTCTCTCATGCACAGAGAGGATGTTATTTCAAGTTTGAAATAAACTACCATGGTAGGTATGGATGTGGTAAGGTTTACCCATATGCTAATCAAATTAGATGAATCTTTGATTAAAATGGGGAAAAGTATATTAATCTCAGAGTTTTTGGGACCAAGTTATGAGTAAATGGAAGCCTAACATGTTGATTTCCTAGACAACTGGCAGGTACAGTGGTTGGCAAGCCATGTATCCTGGTAGATGAATTTCTTTTTATACGAATATCAGCAATTAATTTTTGCAGGTGCAATAGGAAGGAGCAGAAAGTTCAAGGATGAAGCAGAAAGTTCAAGGATGAAGCCCACAATGAAAAATCCAAATTGAGTTGTAGTTTCAGACCAAGCAAAGAGAAGCCACCCATGACAAATGTTGAAAAGAAGAGCCATAAGAGAAGACTTGATGGAAAATCAGGAAGAGATTATTGATAATGATTTTGATATTTTGCTAAGCCTTGGGGAAAGACCAACATTTTAATTTGTAGAGATATAATGGATATGGTATGTATTCCTCAATTAAAGGGGAGGTGTTAAAAATAATTGAGAAAGAGATCTGTCTCTAGCATAGCTATAGCTCTGCTGTAGACAGATCTATTTCTCAATTATTACTCACATCTTGATGTTCTCCTAATTTGTCTTTTTGTCAATTTGATCTTTAATAATAAAAAAATTACAATATTACCAATTAAAATTTATTATCAAAAAAATTCCTATGGTACAGTCCTAGAGATTTCCTTTTCACCAATTTCATCTAATAAGAAATCTCTATTATATCACTATCTGTTAGTAAAATTCATATCAAAAGATTGTATGTGGTACAATTCCATGCTCATTGAAAAACCAATTTTATTAATATAACAAACAACTTAAAAATAAAAGGAAGCCCTCCTTGCAATCAATGCCCTAGATACTAAAAATATTACATACCAGGAAATGAGATCATCGAATGTCACTGACTGTGCCAGGCTTGCAAACATAAGAGCTGGTGTAAATACAGTGAATACGACCTGTTGAGAGACAAACATAAAATTCCATGATTATGCAAGTAAACACTCTCACAGGCCACAGCACTTATGTGGTCCTGAATGAATTAAACTATTCTGTACTCAATCTATCCTCCCGATTGTTTTCTCTCATCACCATATCTTACTGGCACAAGCACCTCCCTCTCTTTTTTTTATTTCAATTAGTTTTGTTTTCTTTCACAAGTCAATTATGCCTAATTATCTCAGTAAATAGCTGTGTATAGTCTAAAAGGCCAACAGCACTATACTAGTTGAAGGTGACATTGCGATTCAAACAACATTAAAATATGCAAACCCAATTCACAGTTAACAACACCAATGGCATTGTAAAAGTTGAAGTTCCTGTATGCTGAACTAATAGGTAGACATCAGTATATTTATGCAGCAGGTTAACCCTTACCTTATTTAAACTTCTCCGAATTTCTTCCGTTAGCACTCCAGCATATTGAGTTGACAGACCAGCCCCAAGACCACTTATGAAAAGAACGTTCACAATGGGCATACATGCCACAGTCAGAAGGTCCCAGAATGCCACCCTGTTTTCTTAGTTCTTTCTCGGGTTTTTAATGAATACTTTGGTCAGTTCTTAGAATCAATGCCTCTATATGCCTTGATTCACTCGCTATAACCCCATAGCAAATGCAAGCCTTCTGTATATTGGGTGAAGCCTCTGGCTAAGACACTAAGAAATCCAATAGAAGAGCGGAACGATCCCTGAAAAAAAGGGAAGATTAAGAAACCGAATTTTTCATTGGTTTGAAGAATAAAGAAATGACAAATTCAGTCTTTATAATCTAGAAATAATAGCAGCAACAGAAAATGTCATAAATTAGATGCCCCTTCAGTTTCTCAGAGCCAAACAATTATGCAATTTAGATCAAGGACTAACATTTGCAGACATTTACTTTAAACATTGTTTCCCTGCAGGCTGCATCCTTGAGTCAAAGTTAAAATCCAAACAGAGCATATTAGAGCTGAAGCAGGGTTGATGCCCCTATTCCATTCTCTTGGGCTTCTCCTCTAGGGGTCCTGATATCCTTTTATATCTTCTGCCATTATGGCCCCCTGTACCATGTGGAGAGCACCCACCAGCTGGGTATCACGGTCTTAATCAGTTATGGAACCTAGTGAGCCTCGTTATAAGAATATATAAATATTTTTCTCTGAATTTCAGTAAACCTATTTCTGAGAGCCTTGAAAAGCTACAGAGAGCATTGTAGAAGATTGAAGGGGTAGTGGCAATCAACTGCAACTACCAGCCTAAAGGCAAGACTCAAGAATAAAGAGGCCCACACATCTCTAATGTGGAAAGTATGAAAGATATAATGTGACAAGACAAAATCGGTATTGTTTATCCCAAATTCAAACAAATGCAGATTTGTCAAGCATGAAGCATATTAGCAGACAACTTAAAGATCTATTGAAACCACTATCTTTGTAACTTACAGTGTCGAAATTTGTTGGACTGTCTACTTTGCAATGGTGGAAAATGCATGTAGCAATACATGGCATCAGAGCCAAGTGCCGAAAAATTCCTAAGTCATCCAATGCTACATATAGCTGTATAACCCTGAATCTACCTATTTATTTGACAAACCCTAAAGGGCCTTTGGACCTCTTTCACCAGCCATGAACTCGTGACTCTGAACTGTAACTAAATTTAGCAAAAACAAAGCCATGATTTCATGTTTTGAATGCTTTACCTGAATCCTGGCATCAGATATGTAACTCTCCAGCATACGATGAAGCTATCTGCTTTTATTTTCATGCAGAAATCTAGATGATCAGTTTGGTACCCAAAGTACAAGCGGATACAGACTATCAATTTCTCTGAAAATAACGATTCCCTGAAACGCACAAAGAAAATAACCCTCTTTGGCACTAATAGCGTCACAAGGTCTGGAATGTATACTATGGCAGAGTCAATGATGCTAAATTCTACCACAGAGGATACTAGCCTAGGTCTCTATTGAAACATAGAATTGGAAAAAAACTAAAAGCCAAACAAAAACCAAATAGCAAAAAACAATGAAGCCAAACGGAATTTACTACAGAACAAACCTATAACAGGGCAAAGAAAATCGTCTGCGTAGGAAGGTAATGCTCTAAATTTTTTCAACGAACAACTTCGACTGTCCCAAAGATTGAATCTCAACTCCATTTTATATAATATGATCTGACACTGCCCTGAGCAGGTAAATCGGCGTACAGAGAGCGCCGGCATACAACATTGTTCTGTGTGCCGGCACTGAACAGAGGATGTGAGATTCCCAGTAGTATGATGCCCCTGGATTCATACTAATGTGTTGATATCTAGCGAGCAGAATTGCTGACTCGTCACATAGAATCGCATCACTTTCTAGATGAATCCGCGTGCTGAGAGGATCGACATACAACTTTCATCTATGTGCCGAACAGAGGATGCGAGATTTCATGTACTATAATGCCCTCTGAATAAATAATAATCATTGACCGATATTTATCGAGTAGTATTGCTGAATCGTTACGAAGAATCGCGTCATCGTTACCAGCACCTTTTCACGAAATTTGTAGTGCGATGCTGCTGTTATTTCCCACTTGCAGCAGAGTACTGTTATTTCCCACTTGCGGCAGAGTCGTATAGTGATCTAATTTGAATTAAAATTCAGCATTATTCGTAAATAGATTTTTATACTTTAACGCTGAAGATTAATTAATTATAATTGCATAAAGGGACAAAGCTGTTTATCTCTGGTTTATTTTTTGTAAAGGTTTTGACTTAGTGTTCAGTTTAATAATTTATTATAATTATAGGTAGCTAAAACATTTGATTAGAGTCCAGAGACTCTTACAGTCTATGGTTTTTAATATGAGTTTATGGTTTAATAGGAGAGGGATTGTAGAGATAGGTTTATTTATTTTATTTTTTTAAATAAAAATAAAAATTAGGTTTAAATAGAAAATAATGTAACTATAATAAAAAATAATATGTTATAAAGTAATTAGAAGTAAAACAATGAAAATTAATATATTGTATTTTATACTTTAAAGAAATATGATTACTCTATCTTCATGTTAGATCTATAGTTAACATGGATTTACGCTGGTTAATAATATGTTAATTAACTAGTTTAGGCTTATGTGATTCATATTTACATTATAAAAATAAATATTTTCTAAAAAATCACATCAAAGAATATATGTCTATAGGTTTAGAACCAACATCAGTTAGGTCTGATGTTTACTCTATGTATCAGTTTTTTGATCTAGATCCACATATCCGTCACCATGAAGTCTATGGTTCCATATTTCGCCTATCAAAACAGTTGCCATATCTATATTAATGTACATGTTTCTTTTTTTTATTAATACAAAACACCTATACAGCTTTTTTCATGTTGAGAACAAAAAAAAAGTTTAGAACCAACATCATACATAATTAACATATTATAAGAAGAAATATTTGTGAAGAAATCACATCAAAAAATATATGAATGAGTTTAGGCTTCGATCCATATATACATTATAAGAATGAATATTTTGGAAGAAATCACGTCTAAGAATATATGTCCACAGGTTTAGAACCAACATCTCTATACATAATTAACCTATTATAAGAAGAAATATTTCTAAAGATATCACATCAAAGAATATATGTCGAAGCGTTTCGAAGAAAGGTTCATGTTCAAACCAACCAATGTGGTTCATCAATGAACCACACTCTGGTTGGTTCAAAACACGTTGACATATTCTTTGATGTGATTTTCTCCAAATAATTTTTTTTTATAATATGTTAAATATGTATAGTAATTTCTTCCAAAATGTTTCTTCTTATAATATGTTAATTAGGTATAGTGTAAAGATAACTTGTGTTTTATTTTTGTAAGATGTAATTTATTTTATACTTTTTCTTTATAATA